>JASDQU010438902.1:53508-71535 GCA_032191745.1 Picea mariana | reverse complement strand
TTAAAGGAAATGCACATTGCTCTATTTATCTAGTGGCTATCATTTCAGAGTCACAATGTTACGATGGTTTTATACCACATTGATCGGTAAAATGATAACAAACAATTTATAAGATGACGCAAACGCGCCAACCACGGGGCACGTCTGCTCCCACAGGACCTTCTCTTCTCTCCTCGGCCCGAAGAACTCAAAGGTTCTCCTAATTCCCTATCGGGAATCTTCCTACCCACAGATTCTCTTTGTCACGCGATCCCCTTTTTTAACTTCTCGGAGGATCGAAACTCGCGACTTCACGAGTTCAAAGGTTGAACACTGGGTCCTCGGATCCCCGAGACCCGATGGTCAGTCAACTCGTTGACTTTTCCCTGAGGGATTTCACTACTCACGATACCAAACTTTTGGTTCTCCAACCTCTGATATCCGAGGCACCGAAACTCCGATGCGCACGTGTGACTTGACCCGTCCACACCCGTCACTTCTATCGGGACTTTCGCGCTATCGTGATCTCACCACTCGCGACTTCGCTACTCGCGAGGTTGAATAACTCCTACTTCGACTCCCGAGGTCCGAGATGCCGAGACTCGCGACCTCGCTCCCTCACGACTTCGCTCCTCATGAGGTAGAATAACTCCTACTTCGACTCCCGAGGTCCAAGATGTCGAGACTCGCGACCTCGCTCCCTCGCGACTTCGCGATTTTCATGGCCAAGTTCTCGAGCCTTTTCTCGCGAGGCTCCGATGCACGATCCCACGTGCGGATCCAACGGTCCTCCCGCGATCCGGATCAACGACTATCTCCTTCTCGCGCCTCGCGTCCTCGTGACTCGGAGTACCCAATGCTTGGGCTCTCACCCTGCAAGCTCCCGAGTTCGCGAGATCCTTAGATCTCCTCCACCTGTCCTTCTCAGATGGATGACTCCTAGCCTCCTCGCCACTTCGCGCCCTCGCGCCTCGCGACTTTTAACACCAATTTCTCAACCCTTCCACTTACGAGCTCCCGAGATGCGAGGTGCCACCTGTCCACCTACCAACTCCTGTGGGTCCACACTAACCTCGGAGTAGTCGAGATATCGCTTCTCGCAATCTCGCGACTCTCCTTACCAAACTTAGGACACTTTCCTCACGAGGTCCCGATAGGCAATCTCGTGAACAATCCAACGACCCTGACCAACTTGGATCAACAGTGTTGCCCCTCCTGAGCTTTGAATCCTCTCCATGCCTGCACTGTAACTACCTTGCACCTCTGGGAGATCCAACAGCTCTTGGAACTTCGTGAAGTCTCTTCCAAAGATTTCATCCATCCGTTCTCCCCTTGAGAACTCTGTGAAATAAAGAAGTGTCTCTCCACGAGACTCGTTTGCTCGCTCGCCAGCCTACGACGCATTCCTCTGACTTCCGACGACAACTTCCCTGCACTTAGTCTTCAGGGAGTTCAAAGGTCTATTCCTCCTTAGCTTTTTCCACTCTGATTCTTTCAGAGGGACTTGCATGCGCTCCTCGTGGAAATCATTCAACAACTCTCAAGCGTTGAATCCCTTCGACTCTGCGCACTCCTGCAGCAGCAGTCTTCGATTGTTTTCTTCTGAGCTTCACGACTGAGACTCTCCTTAGCCTGTGCACTCTTTGCACGTCTTTTGCAACCCAATTTCACTTCTGAGTGCCTTGAGAACAAGAGTTTACTCTCTGAGCCTTCTGTCAACGCACTCCTTGCGAACAACTTCAACTACACTCCTTGCAAGAATCCTTGCTCAAAGAGAAACAATTGTAACTCACCTCACTTCCTCTCAGATTTCAATCTCGACACATGAAATCATACACACAACATTGATAACAAATGCATAACAGGAAGTAATTCTCATAAGCAGAGCATTCAACACACATACATAGAGAATACAACAACAGCCATGAATCTGAATCAACTTCTTCTATTAATTCAAGATTTGTACATGGGTGTTTTCTACAACTCTCTTCTATTCTCCTATGCTCTGGATTCTCCTTTCTTCTCCTGTTAATTGTTACAATGATACAATTGAGGGTGTCTATGTTCGGTTTTCCCTCTTCCTTCTAGAACTATCTAATCTAAGAATTCAATTCTATCTACCCGCAACTACTACTATAAATGCCTCTGTCTATCTCAGACGAGAGCATATGGCTCGAGGTCTGATTACATTTTTACCAAGGCGCCAAATTAAATGATCTCATTTATGTTCAGCGCATCAACTTCAAGGGAAAATTTAAAAATTCAAAAACTTGCGCTGGATGTCTTCCAGCTGTCTTCTGCTTCCACGTTGGTTTTTCTTGTCGTGAGGGATGCTCCTGCATCATAAGATTTTACCGATGCCATATTGTATGTGTGAAAAATAGCATACAGAGTGGCTATAGTATTCATAGTATTATTTTGACCTTAACCGTATAACTAATCCTCATATGAAAATATTAAGACCCAAAATCCATGTTAGCAATGACATGTCATCACATACATGGATGACACAAAGGATAAGCTTTAGGTGACACGTAGGTCAAATTCCAAAGAAAATCAAATTCGATTTAAGATGGAAAATGGATGACACAAAGGATAATCTTAGGTGACACGTAGGTCAAATTCCAAAGACAATCAAATTCGATTTAAGATGGAAAATGGATGACACAAAGGATAAGCTTAGGTGAAACGTAGGTCAAATTCCAAAGACAATCAAATTCGATTTAAGATGGAAAATGGATGACACAAAGGATAAGCTTAGGTGACACGTAGGTCAAATTCCAAAGACAATCAAATTCGATTTAAGATGGAAAATAACTAGCGGTGAATGTGGATTCCTTTAATATGTGTCTATATATTGAGATATCTGGGTATCTAGAATGTTATATTGGGATATATATCTGGGTATCTAGAATGTTATATTGGGATATCTGGGTATCTAGAATGTTCGAGAAGAGATCTTCAAATCTTATTATCTAGAATGTTCGAGAAGAGATCTTCAAATCTTATCCCATATGTGTCTAGAGATATCCTATCTGGGTATCTAGAATGTTCGAGAAGAGATCTTCAAATCTTATGCTATATGTTGGACATAAATCATATGTGTAGGGGCATTCAAAATTTGCATTCATCGGATATCTAGAATGTTCGAGATCTTATTATCTAGACTGTTTGAGAAGAGATCTTCAAATCTTATCCCATATGTGTCTAGAGATATCCTATCTGGGTATCTAGAATGTTCCATATGTTGGATATAAATCATATGTGTAGGGGTATTCAAAATCTAGAGCCTCTAGAAGGTTAAGGTAACATTCATCGGATATCTGGGTATCTAGAATGTTCGAGAAGAGATCTTCAAATCTTATCCTATATGTTGGACATAAATCATATGTGTAGGGGCATTCAAAATCTACATTCATCGGATATCTAGAATGTTCAAGATCTTATTATCTAGAATGTTCAAGAAGAGATCTTCAAATCTTATCCCATATGTGTCTAGAGATATCCTATCTAGGTATCTAGAATGTTCCATATGTTGGATATAAATCATATGTGTAGGGGTATTCAAAATCTAGAGCATCTGGAAGGTCAAGGTAACATTCATCGGATATCTGGGTATCTAGAATGTTCGAGAAGAGATCTTCAAATCTTATCCTATATGTTGGACATAAATCATATGTGTAGGGGTATTCAAAATCTTCATTCATCGGATATCTAGAATGTTTGAGAAGAGATCTTCAAATTTTATCGTATATGTTGGACATAAATCATATGTGTAGGGGTATTCAAAATCTGGAGCATTTGATCCCATATGTTGGATATAAATCATATGTGTAGGAGTATTCAAAATCTGGAGCATCTGGAAGGTCAAGGTCAAGGTAACATTCATCGCTAAGTTTATTTATCTAGATACTATTGTGATTGAATGACATCCAGGATCTAGTAGATTCAAATGACCCATATTTACCTATCTTTTGGATTTAGATTCAAGCCTCTTGGGGAATAGTTATCTGGTATCTAGGATCCGACTAAGTTTATGTATCTATTGTGATTGAACGACATCCAGGATCTAGTAGATTCAAATGACCCATACTTACCTATCTTCTGGATTTAGATTCAAGCCTCTTGGGGAATAGTTATCGGGTATCTAGGATCTGAGGAATATCAAAAGGTGTTGAATTAAGTTGACTCTGTAAACAGATATGAAAATTTATTAATTAGAAGGACATTCCATCAATCCACATCCCCTACCACATCAACATACCTCGCAACAAAATCCATGTGGACTAACGCACATCATATCCTTGAAAAAAATCAAATTATAGATTGCCTAGTGTTAAGTGAAAAGGCTTAAGGTAAGAAATTTCAGTTCAGGATATCTAGCATCTGATGAACTCAAATAGAAATAAAATAGGCTATATTTGGATCCTATACATCAAGTTCGCTATCCACCTTCCTCAAATAAATTTGGTTTCCAAGCATCCAAATATGGATTTCTAATGATGAAATTCAAATATTTGACTAACTCATGTTATGACTACTGGTAATTGGTCCAGATATTCCATAATGAATTTTCCTTTTAGATTTTAGGCATTCTACGAAGCAAGTCAAAAGTCAAATTGGATTAAATAATAGGAAAAATAATTTCAAAAGACATCAATGAAACAAAATTGTAAACAACTTATAAAAATCTATAAAAATTAACCAAACAAGTTTTAACAAAATGAAAAGTGTACATGTTTGGAAAGATGAAAAATCAATAACTAAAAAGCAAAGAAAAAATGAAGGGTCCCCATTATAATGAAGGAATCATAGAATAATAAGGGGTTGTTGTGTAGGCTACAACAATTGAGAATCTATAAAAAAGAATATTGCAATATGGGAATTCATTTGTGATGTTTGTGTGTTTGTTGATAGAATTTATGGAATGCATAAAAAWTATGTGTATCTAGGAATTCATTTTACTATAAYGACCCAATACTTGAATATTTGGTTGATTTATGATTAACYATTGTAAGGGAGGATTGGTTATGAATCCAGARGGTTGATTCATGTAAATCTACCATTAAATGTCAATGCATAGTTTTAAAGAGCTTGGAAGTCACTTTCTTAAATACGACATATGATTCAACACATGTTGGGAATCAAACTAAGCTGACATGTTGTTTATATATATAGAGAGAGAGAGAGTGTGTGTGTGTGAGAGAGAGAGAGAGTCTTCTTTGATGATTTAACTAATAGGTACATGACAAGTGATATCATAGCTAATCGTTGAGTTTGACAAAGGAAAAATTGATCACTACCTTGTATCCTCCATTAGACATAGAGTGGACTATGTGTGTTACAGATACAACTAAGATTACAATTTTTATATTTTTCATACATTTTCTAAATCTAATATAAACTAAAGTTGGACATGTTAATCGAATCCTAAACTTTAAGTAATAATTTGATTTCAAATCTTAATACATTAAGAGCATTTCAAAACTATTGTAATGTATAGTTTAAATCGAATTTAAATAAGCCTTAACTCCAGGTTGGAAATCATGGACAATAACCCCATCTTATAGGATATTTTATGTATCATAAAATTCAAATAATTACTATGAAATCATGGGCAATAACCCCATCTTATATGATATTTTATGTATCATAAAATTCAAATAATTACTATGAAATTGTGGTTAGAATTACACCTAATTTAACTAATAAGTAATATATTCATAAAAATTAAGTTATTCACCAAGTTACAATGAAAATAGAACATAAATAGAATATAAACTCATTGATGGTGTAATGTCATCTATAATTAAACTACTAACATAAAATATGAACAATTTTTAGACACATTATTACATGCATTTCATACTACTATATCAATTTATTTATTTATGAAGTGAGATTTTATTTCTTTCAAATCCTATGAAGTGAGATTTCGTTTCTCTCAAATCCAATAGGGTAAGAACACCATTAGTTTGATTTTAGAATACATAATATGATTTTAGAATACATAATAAGTTGAAGAATAATCAACTATGATGTCGGTGTAATTTAATGAGTTTAGTAAATGCACAATGACACAATATTCTCGTTGTAATTCATTTTCCAAATCACATGGTTTATACTTGCATTTAGCTATTGCGTATGAAATAAAGTATAAAATAATGGGTAGTATGCTTACTTTTAAATATAATACCTAGCATAAATGGTTTTATTCTTACTTAGTAAATATAATATTTGGCCTATATGGTTGTATGCTTAGAATACCTAATTACCATCATCTTTATAATAAACACTTACTATATAAATGAGGAAATGAATTATAATCAGAAGTTGTATTATAATTATTGTATTATCGATCTCTTAAGATAATATATTATATACATGAGCAATAATCTATAAGAAATTATACTTAATGCGTCGTTCTGACATAAATTTAATATGTGGCAAAGACTATATAAAAGTTTTTTAAACGTAACTTAACAATGTTACAATTTTTTTTATGCAACATGCAAAGGTTGACATATATATATATAATTTGAGTTTATGCGTTATGTATATTTCTTTTTAATATAATTTGAGTTTATGCATTATGTATATTTCTTTTTAATAAAAAGATTAGCATTAAGTAGCGTGTTACACCTTTCCTTTTATTCTTCGTGAAAATACTATTAACTAAGAGGTGGATATATGGCCAAGAAAGCCAAGAACCTTTTTCTTATTCATTAAGAAAAATATACAAGAGGTGGACATTGAATACTTTGATAAGGTAGTGGTGGGGAGTGCATGATCTCAATTTTAGGAGGGAATATAGTCTAAGCTCGGATGTAACAAGCCATAAATGCATATAAGTGTAAAAGGGAGCATGGTGAACATGTAATAAATGGAGTTAGTTGTTCAAAGTTGATTTTGTCAAGAAAACACCTTATACAAAAGGCAATAGGAAGAGAGTTTAGATTGGGAAGGGGAGGTCCCAAAATTGGCCTCATTGTATGTAATGGTTATTTTTAATGGAATCCTTCTTCTCTAACTCTTTCTCTCTTTTTCATATGTTTGTGGTGTATTCAATTCGTGGATTTTCATCAATGTTCTTGTGATTAATTTCATGGCATATTTGCATGTTTTGTCTCCTCGTCTCTCGGCATTCAAGCCTTCCGAATCCCAGCCCTCAAGATTTAGATTAGTGGTATCAAAGCGAAGTTAGTGCTCCATGAGAACAAGGGTTTGAAGCATGTTGTGGGTTCAAATATTTGCATCAAGAACCAAACTCCTTTTGGTACTCTCGGAATCCATTTGGGCCATAAACTGTAAGCATCACAGTTGGTCCCCAGGTAGTAAAGGGTTTTTTTGCCCTTGAATCTTCATTCACCATTGCAGGAGCATTCATACATGGATTTATTACACCCACTGGTATGCAACATTTGTAGGGTTTCTATGTTGTCCCCAGAGGTTCTTTGACCTCTACAACAGTCCATACTGCTCTACAAACCCTTGACATTCTTTGTACGACCACCATAGAAGCAAAATCTTGGACAGAATGCAAGACAACCCTCTTCTACAAACTTTACAGAGATGTTACGACCTCCACACAGTGTTTTAGAGGCTCTACCATAGCTCATCGGAAATTTTTTTCCATCATCTCAAATGGGTATTTTGCGGAATTTCATTGTTTCCTGGTTTGAGATATCTCACTCATTAAAGAGATACATGTATTTGTTCTGAGATGACCGTGCGTACTTGACACTTCAGAAATATTTTCCTCACTCCTTGGGCCACCTCAGAACAAATTCCATAGCTCATCAGAAAGGCTTTTCCTTCATATCAAATGGGTATTTCGCGGAATTTTGTTTCATTTCTTGGTTTGAGAGATATCGCTCATTGAAGATTTGCATATCTTTGATCGAAGACGGTCGCACATACCTGGAACTTCAACAATATTTTTATCACTCCATGGGCCAACTTAGAATAAATTCCATATACCGATGGAAAGATATATTCAATAGCTCAAATGGGTCTTTGATGAAATTGGTTTTCATCACTTGTAGAGAAGTTATGAATAAATTTGTAGAAGGATGTTCACAACCCCCAAAGTCACGATTTTTCCATATTATTTTTCTAATTTTGATATTTTATTAAAATTTCTTTATTTTTCTACCCATGTACAATGTCATTGTCAAATAGGTTATGGGTCAACTACAAACCCATGGTTATGGGTCAACCGCACAAAACCCTTCTCTTCGTTCGTCATTGGCACATTGTAATCATAATGGTACGATAATGGAGTTTCTGTTTTTAGTATGGGTGAAATAATGGGGACCATCATTTTCTAAGGGGGGAGGATTGATTTGAATCTTAGGGGGGCATATAGTCTAAGTTCGGCTATAAAAATCCATAAATCCATATAAGTGTAAAAGGGAGCATGTAATAAATGGAGTTAGTTGTTCAAAGTTGACTTCGTCAAGAAGACACCTTATAAAAAAGGCAAGAGGAAGAGAGTTTAGATCGGGAAGGAGAGGTCCCAAAATTGGCCTCATTGCATGTAATGGTTATTCTTAATGGAATCCTTATTCTCCAACTCTTTCTCTCTTTCTCGTATTGTCGTGGTGTATTTAGCTCATGGATTTTCATCAATGTTCTTGTGATTAATTTCATGGAAAATTTGCATGTTTTCTCACCTCCTCTTTCGACATTCAAGCCTTTCGGATCTCAGCCCTCAAGATCTAGATAAATGCAACATATGGGAAGGATATTTCCCTATCTTGGTTGAAGAAAAGGAAAGAAATGACACATAAGCTACCAATGAGCCTAGATTCTAATAACCCACCAATTGAAATCCAAACATCAATTATCACTAGCTTGCAAATGCCACCATACAACATGTCACAATATTGAAAATACCAAAGGAAACTTACAATGGGGAGGAACTAGTARAATGTATCTCACATTTAATAGAGTTATTTATCAATGTCCCAATCATTAAAAAACAAAAATGCACAAACCTTTAAGTGAAAAAGCACCAAATACGATGTTATAGTTAGTAGAAAAGATTTTGGAGGTCCTTGATCTCTCAACAGATCAGGAAGCATTACAACTTTTGGAACTATATATTTTAGAGGTTAAATACAGAGTAGTCCATGTGCCTTGTGACAATGAGAAACACCATAATGTTATCCATGCCATCATTTAGTATCAAGATTAGGACTTTGCGAAAATAGATAGTGATAGTAAAGTTGTAAGAGGGGGAGCATGGGAAAGTAATGAATAAGAGAAAGAAAAGGGTCCCAACTATGAACATGTTCAAAGTAATGAAAGAGAGACTCAACCCAAGAAACATAATCTAATCTAGGAGTAAATCCTTGCTAATGAATGAGATGATTAGGACCCCAATATTGGAAAAGAACCTAAGAATGTGTCTTGGACCATTCCTTTTGGGATCCAAATGATGAAAAAAACAAGGATCAAGAATAGGAGGATGATGAAATTCAATATTCCAACAATATAGAATTATTCTTTAATCATCTCAATGAAACAAATGACATCATGCAAATAAAGTTATCTGGGTGCACATCAAGCCATGCAATAGTAATGGAAACAATAGAGCCACTCACCAACAATTTTGAATATAGGTAAGGATACTACACAAAGTCCAAGAAAAATATGATATCATGTAGTTCATCACGTTAAATACTTAGGAAAGGATTCAGAACACCATGTTGTGACTAGGTTCAACTTGCTAAGAAAATGAGATAGTGAACACATATCACATGGAAACTTTAGTTCAAAATGTTAATCCATTAGACACATGAAATCCTTGGTAGGTCTACATTCAATATCATCCCATAAGATGAATATGCATGCAACATATTCAAACACTTAGATAGGTCCCATAAGAACTTATGAATTAAAATTGGTAATTATCTCTTGGTAACTAAGCAACTAAAATTAGAGTTACAAAACGACCTACAGAACAATTGAAGTAAACTATGTAACCTATGTGAGGTTACATAGGAAAGCGATAGATTGCACTAGAAAACCCAAACATTCTCAAACTGACTTCATTATATGTACATAATGTTTACAATGTTATGGCCCACAATATATGTAGTCATTCCTAGTATTGAGGATATTCATGAGGATGAGGCACTAGAGGATATACTAGATAAATTACAATTATCATACTATTTAATAGGTCAATTCTCATATTATCTAGAGAATTACATGATCACTCTTCAATTTTTCCGATTGAGTTAGAATAGAAAAGGAAACATGGAGACTACCAAACTCAGAGGTTAATTAAAAGAGTCAAGCCACTACTGTAATAGGTCGAGGAAATAAGAAGGAAACTTAAGGATAAGATAGAGAAGAGGAATGTACACTAAAAAATGACTTACCAGCATGACATGAAGCATGCAAGGGAGGTTCCAGTGGTTTCTCTTTAAGAAAATGTTAACATACTCCAAGTGGAGGTAATTATGAGTCTAGACCTAGTAGTATGCTAAGAGGAAATAAATTAGTTGGATAACAATGGAACAAATCTTCATAGTTGTGAATCAAGTGAAATAGGAGATGAGATTGTTGCTTCTAGTGGTAATGGATAAGTACTAAGAGATTCAAAGGATTAAATTATTTATATAATTTGAATGGTAGATCATTGAAGCTTAAGGTCCTAAACATAATAATATATAAAATCCTAACAATTGATTGATTATGCCCAATGGTTCAAAGAACTAGACACATTTATAGAGCTACAAGAACAAGTGTAACGTCCCCGACCATCATCCCACTGGCTGGGTAAACGCTACTGTGCAGAAACAACATTCTCATACTTATATATATAACATGAATTAAGTCATATTACATACATTTAACTAAACCAAACAGAGTAATCACAGAATTACGACTAACATGCAGGTTTAATGGGATTAACAGTAATTCATGATTACAGCAAAATACATGATAATATTGCAAGAATCACAGACATGCATATACTTATAAATTAAGTACAAAATTAACGCTTATCTTTTATTACTGGCGTAATTCCACCAACCACGTGAAGGCCTTCCACAAACCTCCCAGCCTTAGACCATGCTGCTCATCATGCTCAGCAGTGGGTCACCCCCGAGCTGGGACTAAGCTCCACCCAAGGCAAGGAATTCTAGTCTAGGCTGAGGTTACAGGGAAAACTGCACAAAATAACCAGAAGGATTCTTCTCAAGATGCATTCTTACGCCATTACTCACAGACTCTCATTCCCCACATGCCTGTTCTGCCCGGGAGTATACACCTTCACAAGCACAGTCCACCAGTGCTTCACCTCCCTCTCTGGATCTCAAAAATAGGTTAGATCAGGAAGTCTTAGAGATCTGTAGCTGGTGTTGGACTCTCTCTGGAAGAATACCACTTCCCAGTAGACTCCTTCACCTGGAAATAGCTTCTCACAGGCCTGACAGATTGCCTCTTCAACTAAGGGCCTTACAACCCGGTTCTTCAGCCCCTTCCGACTCAATTCTTGCATGGTGAGGATAACCACAACACAACCCCACTCAGGAAAAAAGAAAGCAACAACCTACAGACAGATCAGGTACGAATTTATCTCTGCAATGGTGAATAGACTGGGTTATTGAACTCACAAGTCGACTTTCCCCTCCTGACCAGTTCTCTCAATGGTGCATAGGTATTTCAAGGGAAAACGTAGACCAATAATGGAATCAGACAGATGATGTTTTGGTCTTCAGGAAGACGAATCGGTTTTCTGGTTCTCAGAGCTACGTGAGGGTATCCAAAATCAAATGCAAAGGATGATGGAATGAGGAGCGACCACCCTACATGAAAGACTTTTGCATTTTTTAACTGAATGTGCCTAGGTCGACATATGTCACCCATGAAGCTGCATGCACTCCATCAACATGTGTTCCTCTAAAGGAACTTAGGACAAAACATATATTCACATGGATTTTGGAATAATATTAAAATATTATTCCCAAGGACTTAAGCCCCTAGGCTCAACACTTAGCCTCTCTTTCTAACCTTCCAGCCCCCAATCCCTTACCCACTTTGTGGAAGCTTAGTCCCCCATCACTCATTCATCGTGGTCAGTTTGCACGTAACGGTGTTTATATTTTTATTAATGTTCTGCATAATTACATATACAAAAACAGGCTCTCGGCCTTAACACTTAGTCTCTCCAGCCTAATAAACTCATAAGCCTTACCAGCTTATATTAACTTGGCTCACTAGCCTATAAAACATGATTTACAATTCATAAACATGATTACAACAGGGCTCGTCCTTGGGGATATTACAATCCCCTCCCCTTATTTTTCCACTGTCCTCAGTGCAACTTTCACACAACATCAACAAGATTTCCAAAATCTTCAAAAAGATGTGGGTATTCTGCCCGCATAGCATCCTCATTCTCCCATGTCGCGTCCTTAGGACCGTACCAGGTCGACTGGACCTTTACAAGCCCTATAGCTCGATTCTGGAGCTATTTGCTTTTCCTGTCCAATATGCGCACATGATGCACTTGCAGGATACCTTCTTGCTCCACCTGAATCACATTCCAATTGATAACATGATTAACATCAGGTATATATTTCTTAAGAAATGAAACATGAAACACATTATGTACAGTCATGGATGCAGGTAATGCAAGCAAATATGCAACTGGACCAATCCTTTCTAGGATTTCAAATGGCCCACAAAATCTGGCTGCCAACTTGGCACAGTTTCCCAGCTTCAAGGAACTTCTATTAGCTTTTACTTTCAAGAAAACATGATCACCCACTTTGAATTCTCTATGGGTTTTATTTTTTTCAGCATAACTTTTCTCCCTGTCTTGGGCAGCTTTTAAATTATGCTTAATTTTAAGCATTTGCTCTTCCATTTCCTTGAGCAACGCTGGCCCAATTACTGCCCTGTCAGCTGGATTATCCCATCTTATTGGATTATTGCACTTTCTGCCATAAAGTGCTTCAAATGGGCTCATCTTCAATGATGCTTGATACCCATTGTTGTAAGCGAATTCTACCAAGTGTAGGTAGTCTTCCCATTTTGATGGTTTGTCCATCACATACATTCTTAGTATGTCTTCTATCACTCTGTTCACCCTCTCTGTCTATCCATTAGACTTAGGTTGATAAGTTATACTAAAGTTCAGATTCATTATGAATCCTTTGAACAATCCTTTCCATAAATTCAAGGTGAATTTCAGGTCTTTGTCGAACACAATTGTTTTAGGAATTCCATGTAATCGTGCCACTTCCTTCAGGAAAATATCAGCAACATCTGCTGCCTTGTGAGTAGTTTTCAGTGGAATAAAATGAACATCTTTTGTAAGCTTGTCCAGTGTCCACCACTACCATGATCGAATCATGTAGCTTGCCTGTTCTGGGCAATCCTGTAATAAAATCCATTGTCACCACTTCCCACTTCCATTCAGGAATGGGCAAAGGTTGTAGCAACCCTGTTGGGTGCTTGTGCTCAGCTTTAACCTTCTAGCATTCCATACATCTGGTGATATATTCAATGATCTCTTTCTTCATACTTGGCCATAAGTCATGTTATGCATTTCTCTTAGAATCGCAAGTTTCAAACCCTGGACATTGGGTATATACACTATGTTTTTGTACAAAAGTATTCCATCAGTTTCCAAGGTGTAATTTTCCTCTTTCTGTGGTCTCTCACTCTTCTGTATATTTGCTACCAAGTCTTTGTACTGCAAATCTGCACTGCAAATCTGCATTGGAGCTTCCAAAATTCTATCCTTAATACCAGTCTTGTACATGCTAATGGTTGAATCATGTAAGTTGTGAACCTTTCTTCTTAGTGCATCGACCACCTTGTTTTCCTTCCCTTTGATATGCTTGATATCAAAGTCATATTCACACAAAAACTCCAGCCACCTACTTTGTCTGGCATTTAAGGTAGGTTGGTCAAACAAGTATTTCAGACCGTTGTGGTCTGTTATCAATTCAAATCTCCTTCCCATGAGGTAATGTCTCCATTTCCTCAGAGCGTGAACGATTGCTGCCAACTCCAAATCGTGAGTGGAATATTTTTTTTCGTGCTCTTTCAGCTTCCTGGACTCATAACATATTACGAATCCATTTTGACTGAGAACTCCTCCCAACCCTTCTTTACACGCATCTGTGCACACCACTAAATCCACATTTGGATCTACAATCCTCAAGATTGGGGCGCTAGTTAACAGTTGCTTCAATAATTGGAAACGTTTCTCACACTCTTCAGTCCACTGAAACTTTTTCTCCTTCCTTTCCAAGGAAGTGATAGGGTGAGCTATCTTTGAGAACCCTACAATAAACCTTTTGTAATAGCCTGCTAGACCCATAAAGGATCTAACTTCCACCACATTCCTTGGTGCTGACCATTCTCTGATGGCCTCAACCTTCTTAGGATCCATGATGATCCCTTCTTCCGAAATAATGTACCCCAAGTAATGGATCTGCCTTTGATAAAATGAGCATTTTCTCAACTTGGCATACAGTTGGTGTTCTCTCAACACTTGCAGCACCATCCTCAAGTGTTGATCATGCTCTTCCTCTAACTTGGAATACACCATAATTTCATCTAGGAAGACTATGACAAACTTGTCTTTATAGTCCTTGAATACACCATTCATCAAGCACATAAAAACAATAGGTGCATTCGACAGCCCAAATGATACCACTGTGAACTCGTAATGACCATACCTTGTTCTAAAGGAAGTCTTCCTTATGTCTTCATCCTTTATTCTTACCTGGTGATATCTCGATCTGAGATCTATCTTCAAAAATATTTTTGCACCTTTCAACTGATCAAAAAGATCATTCATCCTCGGTAGAGGATACTTGTTCTTGACAATTACTTTGTTCAACTGTCTGAAATCAATGCACAACCTCAACGTCCCATCCTTCTTCTTCACAAATAGGACTGGGGCACCCCAAGGTGACATGCTTGGGCAAATGTACCCCTTCTTTAGAAGCTCTTAAAGTTGCAATTGCAACTCTTTCAACTCTGGCGTACTCATTCTATAAGGAGCTTTTGACACTGGAGTTGCTCTAGGCATCAAATTTATAGAGAAATCGATATCTCTCTTCAGAGGTAGTCTGGGTACCTCCTGACATACATATTCAAACTTTGTTAGTACCGCATGGTCTCCTAACTTTGAGACTTCATCTTTGGATGCTTCCTCCACATGGGCTGCAAACAATTGATAGTCTTTCATGTAGCACTTTTTCAGCTGCATTGTTGAGATTTCTCTAACAACCACAGCTTTGGGAATTCCTTGGACTGTTTTCCGATTCCCCTCCTCATCTAGGAAAGTAAATTCCTTGTTACGATAGTCCAGGAGGGAATGGTGTTGGTCCAACCAGTCCATCCTGATTAAACAGTCATAAGAGCCTAAAGGCAGAATATTCAATTTAGCGTTCGTGCT
The DNA here is from genome assembly GCA_032191745.1 of Picea mariana. Lineage (NCBI taxonomy): Eukaryota > Viridiplantae > Streptophyta > Pinopsida > Pinales > Pinaceae > Picea > Picea mariana. Next base: position 56,120 of record JASDQU010438902.1, on the reverse strand, counting down.
AAATCCATTCATGTCCATAGGACAGGACTTAACCAACTCAGTGACTTTCCTCTTGGTTCCTGTAGCCAACTACACTAACCAATAATTTTCATGTTTGCTTCTTGATAAATGCAAACTTTCCAGCACCCTAGGATCTACATAACTATGGCTAGCCCCTGAATCAATTAAAATAATAAATGGTTGGTTGTTAATCATACATTCCACTTCAATCATGTGTGACTGAAATTCAACTTGCTTGTTGTCCAGGGCCACATAGATCCTTGGCATTCTACTACCCATGTCCTCCACTATTTCAGCTTGTTGAACATTATGGACAACTCTGGCTTTGCCATTTTTATGGGGACAATCTCTGTACTTGTGGTTCTCTTTACAACCCCAACACGGAATGGGCATCTGTCTCGGCCTTTGTTCCCCCACTTCAGCCATTCTTGGCTCTCTAAACGATGGCTGTTCTTGAGGACTATTTCTGAAAAAGGGAGGTTTGTTTCCCTTCTTCCTTTGTTCTTTCTTAAAATTCTTCTGGTCATCCCAAGCCTTCTGAAAGGTAGTCTTTTCTCTTTGTTGTTCATATAAGCATTTCGCTCTTCTTATTGTTTCTTCCATAGTCTTAGGATCACCATACTGAATCTTGTCACCAATGGGAGGTGGAAGTCCACTCAGATACCTCTGAATCTTGACAACGTCACCTTTGATGAATGGAACATACTTCAGTAATTCCAAAAACCTTCATTCATATTCATCAATGGTCATGCTGCTCAACTTGACTTCAAATAAATCCTTCATCTTTCTGTCATAGTATCTTTTAGTCAGGTATTTCCTCTTGAAATACCTCTTGAATTCCTTCCAAGTAACATCTTTCTCTCTAATGTGTTGCACCTGCACAAGCTAATCCCACCACATGGATGCTTTTCCTTTTAGTTGATACATCGCAATTCTTCCTTTTGCATGAGAGGAATAATTCTGTAGTTGGAAATATTTCCTCATACCAAGCAACCATGTTTCAGCATCTTCCTCCTTCTTATGTTCTCCATCAAATGTAGGATGCTTAATCTTATTCATCTCCCCTTTCAATTCATCCACTCCAGATCTTCGGTTTTTTCTGGTAGGGGATGGGATTGAACTACTGTGTGCTTCCTTACCAGAATTCTTTGGGGAGTGACGATGATGTTTGCTACCACTCCTCGATCTTCTTTTTCTCTCAGGGGTCCTGCGACTCCCTATTTTTCTTCTGTCACTCTCCTTTTCCAATTTCCTTTCTATTATTTCAAGGCTCTTTAACATATTTAAGTTGAATTCACCCTGATGATCCCTAACCCTCATGAGATTTTGGCTATCATCTCGACGAGCTTGGGCATCTTTTTGCAATCTTTCAATGATTTTCATCATATTCCCTTCCTTATCCAATTCTCTTATGTTCCCATTGGAGCTCGATCCTTCGACTCCCAAGTTGACATCCCTTCCTTCTCTTTCATTCTCTGAATTGGAGGCAATCCGCACCTCTTCCATTTCTATATTCGGTGTCGATTCGCGGCTGTCCCAACACTCGTTGAACTTTGCACACACAATGTGCAGTCAACTGAATTTTGTCAGGCCTTAAACCCTTAATAAAACTACAACATTAATAAACCAACGCRAATAAGAAAACGTTTCAATTCCACGAATTTTCTGAGCTTGGTTTGGCTCTGTAATTTCTGGGCGATAGCCCCTGTTTTCTTAGTCCCCAACCCATGCATCCACGGGCCATGATCAAACACTAAACTGCTAGGTGCTACAAGGCTCTCCAAACAAAACTTCGGGTCTCAGGATTTCAGGGCTTCAGGGTTTCGGGTTTCAGGGTTTTGGTCCCGGAGGTTCTCGCACTCGCTTCCCTCTCCAACTCCCGACACCTGAACTTCCGACCTCTCTCCCCCTGGGCCCACAGCATAGCTATCTCCAACCAAGGTAGTGACACATGGTGTCCTTAATAAGGTCCACGTCACTTCCGGTGACGTCATAGGATCCCACCACTTTCACTTTTTGTTTCGGAGTTTCAGGCATCGGGAGTTCATGCATCCACACATTTTGAACTTTTGTTTGCTGAAATTCTGAAATTACGGTCTATTCATCTACTTGATCCAATGGTCAAGCTCCTCTCCTATGATCTATGGTGGAGATCGTTTCGGGATTTCAGGGTTTCGGGTTTCGGAGGTGTTCACCTCTCCTCACTTCCCATCTCCCAACTTTGTGAAATATGAAAGGTTCTCATGACTAACTCGAGCGTGAATCCACAAGATCTAATGGTTGAGCTCCCCTCCGATATCTATGGTGTAAATCTTCTTGGGTTTTTGGGTTTCTGTGTCTCAATGCTCCCTGCCTTTTCCCGACAGCCGAACTCCTGAAAGGCTTCTTGGATATCCTTCTAGCACCTTCTCTAGATCTAACAGTTGTAAGGGATCTTCTTTCCTCCCGATTAGATCCAATGACTCCAACACTTCTTGCATTGAGCTCTCTCTCTCCCTGTGGCCATATACCACACTGGCTGCGGGTTCTATAATACGACTACACCTCCTAAGATTTGTAACACAACCAAGTGACTCCTTGGCACTCAGGAACATTCAAAGGTCCAAAAATTG
>JASDQU010438902.1:0-10841 GCA_032191745.1 Picea mariana | reverse complement strand
ACATACAAGCATGGGTCCTCCAACCATTATTCAGGATAACTCAATCCACAAAGCGTCTTCCTGTGAGGTCTTTCACCATAAGGGGACCACTTTGGAGTTCATCCATTTGTGCACCTTATCAATCATGATAAGACAATAATGAGTCATCTTATCATCAAACAAACTATGCATCATCATGTATCAATGACAACTCATTATTCCATCTTCATCTATGCATCATATCAATGATGCATCTTTATCAATTGGTTTCCACTTTGACATCTATCATTCTCATCAAGGACAATACATAGTCATTACATCAATCATCAATCAATCAATCACTTGACATCAATCAATCAAATCATTGGCATCAATGACAACATGATCCAACAAGCTTTTGGAAAACGCATCCACTATTGCTGAAGCTTCCATCTGTAGTTGGTTCTTATTCTTCTTCTATGAATACTATGAGGAAAAGTGTCCCATATTGTGACACTATAAACATTTGACTTTTGAAAATTCAATGTTCTTCTTTCCACCCTTCTTTTTCTTTTCCTTTCTCTTTCCTTTGCTCGCAAGAGCCAAGCCTTTTTCATCCACAATCTATGGTGAAGATGAATATCCACTAGACTAACCAAGTCTGATCTCCTCCTACAAAAAATCATCCCATAACCACTTCCAATCAAGGAGTTTCTCCTGAGCTATAACTTTATGCACGAACACATCCCATGACTTCGAAAATCCATTCAGTGCCACACGTACCAACTCCGACTCTTCAATTTTATTACTTGGTGCACCTAGCTCATCCCTAATTTATGTAATTCAAGTAAGGTAGTGAACCACACCTTCCCCTTTATTCATATTGGTACTTCTCATTCTTTCCTGAAGCACCATCACCCTGTTTTCATTTGTACTCAGGTAAAGGTCATTAAAGGAAAGCCACATCTCCTTAGCGGACTTTTTCCCTATTAGGTGAGGGATTATGTGATCCTTTACCCCATCAAGGAATATTCTCTTGGATTTAGCCCCACCCTTCTTCCAAGTCACCAATGAAATTGCATCTATGGGAGATGCAACCTTATCATCAACATGGTCAAGGACATCATTGAAATCCAAAAACATAATGACCATTTCCTTCCAGGTGACAAAGTTTTGAGCACCCTGAAGCCTATATTCCATTCTCAAGGTCATGGCCATTTTTGAAAATGATTTTGTGCTGCAATATACCGTTTTCTTTGCAGATATGAACTCCTCTGATGCATATCTATATTTTCCTTTGCATATCTACACTTCTATGTTGTAGATCTAAACTTTTGTGCTACATATCCGAACTTCTATGTTGCATATATGAACTTATCTATTGCATATCTGAACTTGTGTGCTACAGATCTGGACTTATCTGTTGCAGATCTGAACTTCTATGTTGCAGATATGAACTTGTTGTAGATATGAAAGTAATGTTGCTTCTTCAATAGTCATGATTTGATACCATGTCAATTTTCTTCAAACCCAGTTCACTAAAATCAATTAATTTTTCTATTAACTGATTCTGCTAGGTTTTATTCACAAATAAATAATACACAACATAAAATAATAACCAGGAACTTAACAGTAAAAGATGACATCAATCACATCACATGTACACAAGTAATTTTTGGACAATTTTTCCCTCGTAAAACCCCATAGGTAAAACCAGTGCAATAGATTTGGATTTTATTATTATTGAGCAGAAAAATATAGAGATCTTTGCAAATGTATGTTCCCCTTATGCAAATCATCTTGATCAGATCTGTAGGAAAAGACCTTTTCAATACTGAAGATGTGTGCCAATTTCAATGTATAAGCCTCGTCTTTCTCTCTGCAAACTCTCTCTCCAAGCCCTCAAGCAATTCCCCTCTTTCTCTCTTCAGAAAATCGCCTCTCCCTTGTGCATAATGCGCCCCTCTCCAATTTGATCTCCCTTTTACTCAACGAACAAGTGAGAAACCTTATCTCCAAAAGGATGGAGGGCCAAGATTGATCTTCACACACCTTATGAGATCAATGGTCAAGATTAAAAGACCACAACTTAAATTACTTCTCACTTTAACTTTATAAAAAGTACGCATTAAGTCAACATTAAAAGATAACCCATTTAATGTACTTTTTCCTAAGTACAACTTTAAGAAAAAGATTAACCCAACAACTTGGATAAGCTTCATTTTCCTCCTCCATGCTAGGATGCCATGCATGGTGAAGACCTTCCTTGCTATCCAATCTCAACAAATAAGGCCTATTTAATAAATTGGAATAAGTCAATGTAAAAATACCTAATAGAAGCTTCCGCTTCTAGAAGGATCTTCCTCTAGAATGATATTTTGAAGACATAATTAGTATAAATAAGAGTTGGATTCATGCAAAGTTTTTTTCTGGAGATTTATTGTAATAGAGCGCTACCCTACTGGAGGTTTTCCCCTCGAAGATGAAAGTGAACATTGTTTCCTATCAATAAAGGTATTATTTTGGTGTTGTGGTTTCATATATTGTGTTGTTTCATTGTTATTCTTTGCATTATTTATGTTTTCTGCTATTATAATAGATCTTCTACCTTACACTAACAATTGTAATTAGGAGAGTTATATGAAGAATATAAGGTCTTGCTTCCGTGGATGTTTCGCCACCTTGGGGTTTTTCTATGTAAATTTATTGTATCCTCTCTCTTATTTGATAAATAAACTTTTATTTGTTTGATGCTTTCTATAGGACTTTAGATACGATAGATATTGGTTACGTGTTTCTACATATTTTTCTCGGTCTTCTAATTAAGGAGGGTTGCATGATTGCAATTTTAGTGACTAAATATTTATGTGGCTATCCATTTTGGATTGAAAAAGTTATGAAGGTCAATAAAGAAAATGAAGAATTTATAGTATTTGAAGTACACTGGTATGCAACAGACACACACCCATTTAATGGTCTATACAAGACAAATATGTTAGTTGAGAAACATATTAGTGGAAAGAGAAAAAGAAATGGTCGAAATATAAGCCATCTCCACATTAGAATATTTAAATTAGAGGATGTTGACATAATTGCTTATGAATTTCATTTGACAAAGATAAGCATTATTTTCTCTAGGACTACAAATATTATCAAGAGGTTATTAGCACAAGAAATAGTTGCAAGACGAGGGTTTGGTGAACCTCGTTGTAGATATAGAAGCTTATTGACATTGGAAATGTTGGGCATACATGTAGATTCAGATGATGCACTTATTGATAATAGAGAAGAATATGGGTCATTTACATCTTCATCCAATCATTCATCTAAAGATAATGGTAGATGCTAATGGTGTGTCAGAGTTCATGAGTCAGTTTTAATAATTGTATGAAACAATTTATATATTTTTTATTTTATAATGTTTATATGGTGACTTTAAAGGACTGTTTGAACCTACATATGATCTTCAATGAAATTATGAATCATTTATATGTTTGTTGGCTTATATGATTTGATTATTAATAATATAAAAAAATTCTTAGCTTATCTGATTTGAATATGGATAATGCAACAATATTTTTATGAAATAATTTGTGTTTAATTCAATGTAATTTGTATTGAGCTTTTTATTAAAAGTAAATAAAATATTTGGAAATAATGTTGAATTTTTAAACTATAGAGTGATATGCTCATGCCATTAAGTATTGTCCGGTGCTTGGAGTGATAAACTAACTTGTAAGGAATGGACATTTTAAGGTTGTTTTTATGGTTTTGTCTGAAATAGTACCATTTTTTTAGACCATGGTTTCAAAAATGTTATAATTTTAAGCCCCTTGTAAAAAAGGGGGTGTTATTGGTTTTGTTGCAATGGTACAAGTTGTTAAGGCCATGGTTTAAAAAATGTTGCAATTTTAAGCCTAAAAAAAGGGTGTTATTTGTAGCACTACTTTTTTATTTGGGAGTTGATTTTAAGATTTTGGTTGCAATGTTACTAGTTGTTAAGGATATGGTTCTGAACAAGTTGTAATTTTTACTCCCAAAAAAGTATGCTAATGGTAGCACCACGTTTTTAGTTAGAGGTTGATTTTAAGGTTTTTGTTAGCATTGATAAGGATTTTTGATGCCATGGTTGAAAAATATTTTAATTTTAACCCTAAAAAAACGGTGTTGCTAGTAGCACCACTTTTTTATTTGCGGATTGATTTTGGTGTTTTTGAGAAAAAAAATATTGGTTTTAAGGACAAGAGTTCTCATTTTTAGGTCCCATTTCTCATCAAGTTGGTAACTATGTTCTAATGGAATGACCATTATGTTTAATCAAATTATCATAGTTCTATGAGAATTGGGGCCTACATATAAAATATTGCAAAAATGAACATATATAGAGATTATTAAGCCATCCCATAATAAGTTTTTTTTTTTTTCTTTAATGTAGATGTGTCTCCATTTCTTGATTAAGGTTGTTCTGCAACTATTATAATATAATGGAGTAGTGCTTCTGGCTATGATTTTTCATATCTAAAGTATTTGGTATATTTTCAGTATATTTTATGCTATATTGACCCTTTGGTAACTTGGAACTTTAAAGACAAGTCCTTCAAAGCCCTCATACTCTGGTCATGGATTGAATAGAGAGGGGGAGAGATTCTTGTTTATTTTAACACACAAATTTTAAGGTAACTATGATGCTTAGATATACCTTGATGTCATGAAATATTATTAATAATTAAATCACTTGGAATAATTTATTATCAAGACAAAAGACAGGTAAAATCACTAAAACCTTACATTAAGAAGAATTAATGTCAAATGTTGAAAAAAAATCCGTAAGGTCAAGAAGATATCCAATCTAAGGTAAGTGCATCTGTGGTGTTGAAAAAATCTAGGAGTGTCCATAAACTTTGGCTAATGTTGAGGTAAACTCACAAAATCCGATAACAAAAAATGTAGTCTMTAGTCAATGAATGATGATGTGGACCTCCTCATGCATGGTGAGAACATGGGTTCCTGCTAAGCATGGATTTATGATTGGGTATGATCATTTCCATTGCATAATCAAAACCATTTAACCTTGACATATCGATTCTAGAATTTAAGAATTGATAGCAAACTAAAAGAGAGCCATTAACATGAATGGACATGTGTAGATGGTAAAATCATCCTTCTTCCACTATAAAACAAAACAATGATATGATTATTGTAAAAACAAATTACACACAATATAAAGACTAAATCAAGATCTTTTATTAAAGAATGTGGATTTAAAATTAGAAATTAACTAGTGAAGGAAACAACTATAGATTTTACTATTTGTGGAGAAAACAAATCTTGAATGAATGGAAGACCTTAAAGATTAAAATAAAATTTAATGTATCCCTTTAAATGGTATATAGTTACCAAGATAAGAATGATTTTCAACTAAGAGAGCGTCTCACAATTTTAGCTAGTTGTGAAAGAAAAAAAAGCGAAAAAATAGCATACATGTAAAACAAAAATCCCAATATAGAAAATACATGGATTAATGAATACAATGTAGAACTTCCCACACTAAAAAATCTCATGTACATTCTATAGGAAAATATTCTCTACATTAAGCATGACAATGTGATCATACTTCACAAGGGTCCATGCATACAACATATTCAACATCATAGTAAATTGTTTGTTGAATCTAGGGTATCTTTTATAAGGATTCTCTATGTTTTCCATGATCTTATCGATAATCCCATCTACTTATTTAGAAAATAAAGGGGAAACATTAAGCGCCCTATATCTGGCACTACAACATTGACAATAAAGGGTACAAATTGCATGAAACACTTTCAAAATGAAGAGAAGGTTAATATAAACTTTCAACCTCAATGTAAATATCAATGTATAAACCAAGTACAAATATCAAAATAAAAGATGTAAAAATAGAAGGTTTACAAGGGATTCAAGATCTTTATTTGTCTATAAATTCCTTATCCATTGTTGAGGAACATCCTCGGAAGAAAAAAAAACCAGGTTTGCATCCACTCTTAGGGGAATTAGCGATTAAAGCATAACCTTGATAGTGGCATAGAAATCATAGTCTCTTGGTGTTCCCATGTATGTCACTGTAGCATGAGGTTTGGTTTGTAGGTGCCAATGATCCATGCATTGGAAATGGAAAAAATTAATAGAAAAAGGAGGATGAAGAAGAAAATATGTTGAGTTTGAAAGGACTCTCAATCCATTCTATATATATTCTTGTCTAAACTAGAGATCCTTCGACTACTTATTCTTTGAATTAGAAGAGAGATTCAAAATCTCGTCAATTCTTAAACTGTATATACCCTGTCGGTAATCATCTTCTTTTAGTGAGGGTCTATAGTCATGGATATGGCCATCTTATTCTAGTGAGGAGAAACAATAATCTTCTTCATGAAAATAGTGTAATACAAGTGATGACGTCAATACACAAGATCGTCTAGAAGAGTATTCATGGGTAACGACATTGACCTTACAGAGGGATAATGTTTTAATTTTGGATTTGACATAAGGCTATGGATTCCTTTCTCCCACTGGAACTATGGCTCCATGAAACAATTTTAATTTTAGATTTGGAGGCATATCCAATATAGAGACATGCATGCTTGAGTTGGAAGTAGGAGATATTTTTGAATTTGTTTCCAATGAATCACTAGAAAAACCAAGGGCAATTTATTCTTACCTTGTGCAATGCAATCCAAGAAGTTTGAAAACTTTGGATTCTTACTTGGATACACTTTGAGACAAATCCCAACAAGCACCAAAAGCAATGTATTGCACAAGATTACAAAATACTCAACTATATTTCTAAAAGTATTAAACTTTCAGAAACCACTTTTCAATCTTGTACCCTTCAAGAATCCATTTCCTTCATTTTTCTCAAAAACCCTCCATGAGAGAACTCTTATTAAAATCTTAAACCCTCTACCAGATAACTCTTAATGTTAAGGACATTAACAATATATAAGAATGTCTACCACATCCTACCATTAAGTAATGGCACTATTTTTTCATAAATTCCTAATGTAGAAGGTTGCATTCAAAGAAAAAAAAGAGAGAAATTGGCCTACCATCTAATGTATCTAATATAGTGTTAAAACTTACTAACTTCAATAAACCATTACTTATTTTTTAATTTTATTTTATATTGAAAAATTAACTATATTTCTTTAATTCTATCACAAAATTTGTAATAACCAAGAAAATTAACCAATAAAAAAAATAAACATTATACCTAACCATATTTATGTCTCCTACTATTTCTATAAAAATTGAATTAATAAAAAAAAACATTTACATTAATCTCCTCCGTATTGAAACTAGTTAAAAAGCAAAACACACTTTCAAATTATATATTTAAATCATAACATTCTCCAAATTACATCATTTAATATAATAAAATTCATTAAACATGTTATAAAGAATAACAAAAAAATAATAATTTGATATAGTTTCCTTTTACGAACTATTTCAATCTTAATGTACTATGACAACGACATGGTTTCCTTTCTTAAAGTCATCTCATGGAAAAAGTTCAAAGAGTTGGTCCACAACAACTTAGTTTGTTAAGAGGAGGTTGGAGTTGTTTAGTTTCTAATTGATGGTTGTTCTACTCAAGGTTAGATTTGAGATTCAAACCAAAGTTAGTTAGGTTGTAAAGTTAGTTAGTTTGTAACATAAAAGGAGATTCAAACCAAAGTTAGTTGGGTTGTAAAGTTAGTTAGTTTGTAACATAAAAGGAGATTCAAACATTAGGCATGACTTCCTTGTCTATATATACCTTTATGTAACAACTTTGAATAGACGTGCATTTTCTTTCTTAGAAGTAATTAAATTTAATTTAAAAAAATAAAAATTAATTAAATTGAAAGATATTTGAGTATTATATATTAAGTGATGGTCCATTAACGAATTTATTAATATTTATAAAGGCAGTGTTTGATAATATAGATTCGATGGATTGTAACCACTATAGTTTTATTAAATGGATTGCACCACATTATATCATGTAAATTTTTGGTTTAAATATTGTTTATTGTTTTGTTCTAATGGTGAATATTTTGAAAAGGTTATGGATATCATGTAAATTTTTGTTTTGAATATTTTTTTATTGTTTTAATGTTTTAAATATTGTTTATTGTTTTGTTTTAACGGTGAATATTTTGAAAAGGTTATAAATATCACATAATTTTTTGTATTGTTTATTTTTTATTTTTCAATGTGAAGATTTTGAAAAGTAATGAAAAAAGGTCATGGTTTTGAGTAAATTTAGTGTTTTTTTAGAATCAAGATTTTATGATTTCAACTTGAGTAAAATGTCCATTTAATAATGTTAGTTTGGATAAAATTATTGTATTTTTCATTTTTATGTGGATTACAATAAAATTAAAAAAAAATGAGATTTTTTTTGGTAAGTTTTTATACATTTGATAGAATCTAGGTCAAAAGAGAATCACCACTTCTAGTAGAGATTGTGTAGAGAACTCCTTCAGTCAAGCTTTATTAGATTATGCTATTATGGAGTAGAAGGATTCTCAATGGATTTGGGAATTGAATTATGAAAACACAAATTTCAAGTGTAAAGATTGTTTAAACACATGTTATCTAAAGGATTCTTTTTGAAAGGATAAGGTGCTCCATGGGAAAATAATGGGAAACAACAAACCTGGATGATATAATCACTATAAGACATATCTATAAGAGGCAATTCCAAAGAAGGATTCAAATTGACCAAAACTCAGAGCATTGATAAAGGGGCCCCATCCCCACCTCTAAGAAGTACTACATGGATATGGACTTAGTCATGTAAAAGGGGCTACCATTTCCTATGCAAGTTATCATCTCTACAAACTCCTTGTGAGGGATGAAAATGGGACGCAGATTGAACAATTCAAACCGAGAAACTAAACTAATCCCTTCGACCAAATTGAAAGAAGCAAGGAAGTTGGCATTACTATAACAATGACTAACAATGACTCAAATGAATGAATGGAAATAAATTAAAAAAAGGAATGAGAAAAGATGAACACATGTGAATAATAAGGTCCACAACATGGGGATTCACAAATAGGATGTTTATCTTTAGAAATTTTAAAGCAACCACATAGAAATATAACCTTGGTTGAGCAAAAATTCTAATAAAAAAATCAAACTTAGACAAAAAGTTAAAAAATGAGATGGATTTGAGGCTATAAGGGTAAAAAAAGAGATCGGTAAAACTATAAAGGTGAGTAATATGATTGAAAATTTATTATTTAGTAATACGATCTTTTATTTACCAAAAATTATAGCCTTAATTATGTCTTTTTAGGGATAATTAATAATATATAGATATCAAACTTTGTATTTTCATTAGTCCATGACAATAAATTGCAATATCCCAAATGATTATTGGTACATTACAACGAATTTTGTCAATTGTGTGCCAAAGTTAGTTTTTTGTGCACCTTACATGCATTATATAGGAATGCACAAATGTTTATGAAATTTATCAATAGCTATATATGTTCTAGTTTATCTTTGGTTCAAAACTTTTCAATCTAATGGATCCTCATGTCATTATACACATAAAATGAGAAATCATTGCTAAATTTATAGAGCGTACATGTTGTCTCAAAATATTAGAACCATGAAGAGGTACCAAAACCCTCCATGAATTTTGAATTATTTGGACTTTAAGGGGGCCTATTATGTTGGATTGTTTGTTATGGGATTAGATTGTTTTTCATTAATCATCCTTAATCATTTACACAATGATGTCCCGTTGATGTCCCGTTGCATTGTCATTTTCCAATGTGCTTCATTTTTCGTTGAAAAGTAAGATAAAATTTTCCAAATACTTTATCGTTGTTCTTTATTCCTTATAACAATTGTAATTGACACGGTGATAACATTAGTATCTGAAACATAATTGAGCAAATATAATTAATATTCCATTGTTCAAACATATATATGACTTTCTTTTTTACTAAAAATGCAATCTCCCTTGTTGAGTGTATATATGGTGGTACTTACACATAATCAAATCTCTTATTGATGTAGCATCAAGAGGTATTATAACCTTAAACATACTATCCTCGTGAAAGGTGAATCAATTCAAAATTATGCAGCCTCAAGGGTTTACATACCTCTTGTTACTACATTGATCAAGGATTTCATGAAGTGTTAGTTAACAGTGTTTAGAAAGAAAACTTTGTATTGGCATTCACCCACAACTATTGATATTCAGGCATGTAATTAAATGAAATATTACATTAAAATGGTTGTCAATATCTAATATGTTGAGCAAAAGAGGTGATGAGGTTTACAAGATAAAAAAATTATATTATGCTTTAATAATTGGATATTTATGTCCACTAGGATTTGGTTGGTTGGTAAAGCAAAGTATTGTTATTTTCCTCTAAAGTTTAAATTTTTTAAGTACATTTTTTCCCTTTAGGTTGGGATGCCCATGTAAGTGGGTAAATCTTCCAAGTACATTTTTTCTCCTTGTAGGTTGAGATGCTCATGTAAGTGGTCGTTTAATGTGATTGAACTTAAATGATATGTAAATTTAAAGTGACATTGGAAAAATGAATACCCTAATCATCAATGCTTAACCAAAGGATTTTTCTGTAGTATGTGACACATATAGCTTCATTGTAATATTTCATATTCAACTTTACTTACAATATTATACAATGCGACTTTAGCTTGCATTGATTAGAAACATAAAAAAGAAGAAGATAATTTGTGATTATTGAAGATAAGGTGCATTAATAAAATTGTTACATTCTATGTGGCCTCATTTCTATAATTAATAGTCTTCCCTTGCCATTAACCAACCCGCCCTTTGGAAATTAAGAATGAACTATGGCATGCAAGTGAGAGGA
>JASDQU010438901.1:88525-106210 GCA_032191745.1 Picea mariana | reverse complement strand
TCAGACTTCAAACGAGTTCTACTTCCTGTCAAGGTGGCTTCATTATCCTTTGATCAAGTCTTCTATGACTTCTTGTTCTAATGTTTGGTCATATTTGGAGCCTTATGCTCCTTACAATCAATCTCCATATGAGATACTTTGGATCTCAAAAATAGCTTCTTCTTCATCTTCTTTGGTACATGGATGTATACCGTCATGTACATGACTTGGGTAGTTTGCTTCATGTCTCATCTAATTTGTTGTCTTTTGTAACCTTCACTATAGCTTCCTTAGGGTTATCACTTGTGACCTGAACCAAGGTCGACAAAACAACATGCAAGAATAATACTCTTTTGATAATAGTAATAAAACAATAGCACGAATAATCATCACAGTAGCTCCTTTATGTCTTTCACTTGTGACCTGTCTGAAACAAAGATCAAAAGTAAGAAATACAATACGAAATGATATCAACACTCTTCTAGTGTTGTGATCAGACATTCATCCAAGGTAATCTGGAGCCAACATAAGAAGTTTCTCCTAGAGGAGATGTTAGTTGTATCTGGTAATTGATTACATTAAGCATTTATCTAAATATGCTCACATGCTACCAATTATAATACTTTTCAAAGACTGCTACCTCAACTATAGTGTTTACTTGTAAAGGGGTGGTTATCAACTTGTCATGTGCAACTTTTAATCTTATCAACTTAATTAATCAAACCTGGAACTCGAAGTCTTGTCCTCAAGAATGAGTGTGTTGTTTTTTCTTCCAAGTCTCCTTCACTCAAGATGAGCAATGCTTTCTTCAACCTGTCTTCTGTACTAAGACAATATGTTATCTTGACAAAAAGTTGGGTTAGAGAATAAAATCTATGATCTCAACTTTAATCCATCTAATACCTTTACTTTAATTTTGACCAAAGGTTAGTATGATGGTCATAGCTTCAACATGCAACCTAGATCAAAATAATGTCATAAAAAATAGATGCATATCAGAATAATCAAACCTGGGTTGCATTATTCCTCTGAATGTGTTGGATCTGAGATCCTTCTGGATCTATGGAAAGAGATTCCTTCACCTGCAAATACCCTTTAAAGCTTAGTAGTTTAAACATATGTGAGTACATACCTCTGATAGTAGTGGAACCATATGGTAGTAGCGGTAATAATTACCAACCCTTTAAAAACTTCAAGGGTGACTGCAACTTTTACTGTAGTTGATACTTCAACTAATACTGCAATTGTAATCGATACTGCAACTGATTCTGAAACTACAACTACAATTGTAACTTAGGGTTTTATGAGGAAACCCTAATTTTTCAAACTTCAAAATTTGAAATTCTGATCCAGGGATTAGATGCGCTGGGCTGAGGCAAGTTTGCTAGAGCTGTTAGATTTCAAAAATTTCAAGTTTTTCCCCTTGAAACTTAACCTACGGAAATCTGGACTGGTACTTTTGGTACTAGTTCTGGTTTTTTGGTTTTCTTGTTTTCTGGTACTTTTGGTTTTTTGGTTTTTTGGTTTTTTGGTACCAGTCAAAACTAGGGTTTCACTTTTCGGAGGTTCTGTCCACTGAAAAGGTGCACTCAAGATTCCAAAAGATTCACTAGGGTAGGGCACACTTTTCTAGATGGTTTTTAGGAAAAACTTCCTCTCCAGCAAAAAGCCCTAATTTTCTTGTACGACAATAATGATGTTTTTGCTTGTCCAATGAAAGGTGCTCTCTTTAGCTTAGCTCTGATACCATGTTAAGTTTTGAGCTGTTATTAGGTTTCTTTTCAATTTACTAGATAACAATAGCATAGGTAGGCTCACTGAGAGAAACACAATCACAAGATACACAACATTTGTCCTAGGAAACCCTCATGGGGGAGAAAACCCAACAAAAGCTTCCTTAATATAGATAGCCAATACAATGCCAAGACAATAAACCAAAACACTAGAGAATATCCAACAATGAGCAATGTGCATCTCTCTTCCTTCTTCTCCCAACTGCAACTACCAAACTTGCGCACTTGATGAGTGAATGAGTGTGTGATAATGAGGCATTGGCTTCCTTTATTTATACAAGCTAGCAGGCATTGGAAAGGTGTCTCTTCACTGGGCAAGGCAGACTTGTCTTCTTAGTGGTTAAAACCACTTTAATTAGGCCTGGGGGTCGACTTCTTAATTTGCATAATACAATTAGGGTTTGACCAATCCGCAAAAAGGGATTTGGTCAATTACAATGCCCGACATGATCAATCCACAAAAGGAGATTGATCAGATGAATAATAACTCAATAATAAATAGAATACTCTTTACAATTACAATATTTCAACATTATTTTGATAAATACCACCTTATTTATGCATGAAGACAATCTGGAACGTTCCAACTTAAGAATACTTGTGATGTCTAAAAATACAACTAATGATATATATATCCATTAAGCACTTTTTTCAAGGAGTATATCAACTTTATAGTTATGATATTAACAAAGATTATACCAACTAATCTTTTGTTTGCACATCTTTAAACAAAGGTTAATTGCATATTCACAAAGCATGTTTCAAGTTCACTTTAATTGGTATTCAAAACATTTAACTAATTCCAATTTGTGTTTGAATGAATGTAAGCAGTTGTTTATATGTGCATTTTGCATTTTAGAGAGAGGAATATGGGGATTTGATCAACTTAGCCCGACAATGTGTTTTATTTGTATTTACATGAAACGTCCCCAGAAATAATTGACACCTACATTTGGAGCATCGGACGGACACGTTGATTAAGATTTGCCAATGATTTTTCCAAATTTGCAAAGTTAATGATATTTTGGGTAACTAAAATTTCAAAATTTTAATTGAGATTTCATAATAAAAGTTACATCTATGAGTTGTAAAGTTAATATTTTATGCCCAAAATCATTATATTATTTTGGGTAACTAAAATTTCAAAAATTTAATTAAGATTTCATAATGAAAGTTACATCCATGAGTTCACTTCTTATAGTATGATAAGAATTTATATAGTGGTTCACTTTACTTGAGTTCACATTCATTTCATAAAACCTATATTCACTAGCGCTCTTCATCGATACGATAGAGAGGGTTGGATAAGATAATTTAAGATAACCATAGAACTTAACTTGCTCTATAATCACAAGCAAAATGTTTGCCATCGAATTCTATTAATGTACTTGCCTTAGGCAAGTACTTGCAGCTTTGTTGCTATTCATGCCTTAGGCAAGTACTTGCAGCTTTGTTGCTATTCACCTTGTTTTGAATAAGGTTTTATTCTTCTGGTTGTTATGAGTTTTTATTTAATTATTATAAGTCTTTAGAAAAGTCAGTCACCATAGGTATGGAGTCCATTAACTATATGTGTTTATAAATGTTTATTAAAACTTGATTTTATTAAGATGATTTATTATGTGAAATTTTTCTCAATAAAACTAGGAAATATTTTATTATATTTAAAATTGGTTTGTAGTTAAAAATTTCAAAAATATAATATTTTATTATATTTAAAATTGGTTTGTAGTTAAAAATTTCAAAAATATAATTTGAAATAAAGGTTTATATAAGAGGAATATCTTTTCTAATTCATCTAAAGAGGAAGGGGAGATTCTACCATCACTGCATTTTAATGAACCTATTAAGAAACTAGAGATGTATAGGATCTTTCAAATAGAAAATATTTTTTGAAAATGGAATTTGTTTAAAATATATATACCATATCTTCTCATTACAATGAAGTATCATAAACTTAAAGGAAATCCAAGTTCTCCAAATCCACTTCTATGAAAATATGAGAGGATGCATAGAGCTAGATCTTACCTTTATTCGATTTAAGAATAGATCTTACCTTTATTCGATTTAAGAATTGACCTAGTAGGTTCCTTTTTTTTCTTAAGGTCTTGTTGTCCCACAAATTTAGAGGGAGGATTGAAGGCCCGACCCATGTAAGAACAAAAAAAGGAATATCCTTTCATTGGTCAAAATATAATATCCACATGTCCAAATAAATACCACACGGTCCCATGAACTAGGGACATTTATGAATATGAAATCCTTGTCCTCTTTTATATCAAAATGAAAGATGAAATTCCCTCTTAGACTGAAAAAGTAAAACTTTAGATCCCTTTTGATGTAGGGGAACCATTGCTTCTACAAACGACCCTCTCACTACTTGGGGTCAATGGTTGTGTTTTCATCCATTTCCTAACCAAAATTTGCTCCAAGAAATTCAAGGTTTTGATTTAAGGCTCTTTGGAGTAATCTTAAAGTTTAAAACTTGATCCAAGATCCCCGCAAATTTTTCAGTAGTTGTGGTAGCTAACTTGCTAAAGGATGTAGGGGTCTCGTCATAGGAGGGCATGGGAAAAAAGAGAGAAGACGAGGAGGGGGAGGTGCCTTCCTTCTTATGGAAATCCATGGGAGGGAAGCAAGGAAGCAGAAACCCTAAAGTTGAAGGAACCCTAGAGCACTATAACACTCACTTATTAAAATTGGGAGCCTTCACTCACTTGTTCAAAATAGTAGGCCTTAAGGAAAACATAGGGGTGATCTTGGATGCATAATATATGCATGCAGGTCATAACCTCTCGGTGCTATGTTATGACCCAAGGGGAGCATACATAGGGATAAATGTATATGATATGACCCTAAGGGAGGACATATATTCTCCTAAATGTACATATAATGTGTAAATATATATGTAATAGGGTCGACCTAATAGTAAAGGGGCCTCATGTGCAAGTGTGAATAGGTATATATAGAGAGATTATGTATTCATTATTGGACACGTGAATTGTGATGCATGAATGTATCTGGTTATTTAGAGGGAGATCCCCTATTCTTTAAAGAGTTATTGTGTAACTTATCTATATTGGATTTGTGCTTCATGCTCACATTCTGTACATGGTGTGTACTTTTGTTCTATTATGATAATTTAAGCATTTGGTTCATTACATTCAGTATCGAAGCATTGATCCTAGGGTTTTTCTTCCTTAAGAAAGTGATCTTGGAATATTTGCTATAACTTTTTTTATAAGACTCTTCAGACCATGAAACTTGGATTTTATTAAGATTATATATCAAGGTATTTGTGGTAAAAATTTCAGCTTCCGAGTAATCAAAATTTCATAGCAACACCATGTGGAAGATAGGGTATCTTACTAGTCCTATTAACTAGTATCAAACAGGTGTTCTAGGTAAAATAGTTATAACTTCTTCATATAACATCCAAATTCCATGAGACCAATTTTATTGGAACACATAGATTCCTTAGTACTTTGGGTGCAAGTTTCATAATCATATATCAAATATTGGGTGCATGGCATGCTGTAAAATTTCACTCTCTTGGAAAGCCCAAAAATCAGCAAGGTTGGGAAAGTTACCATAACTTTCATTTGACTCATCCAATTTTGGTCAAACCTATGACACTGTAGAGAAGACATTTTATAGTAATATAGGTCGAAATTTCATACTCAAAATGGCCGAAATTGTAGAGATACATCAAAAGGATGGTTGACTAGGAGGACAAAGTCCAAAACAGGGTTTCAAAGGTATGTTCACTTAAAACTATCATAGCTTTTGATAGGAATGTCTGATTGAACCAATTCAAAATCCATTGGAAAGAGGAAACCTATAATATTATATGAGAACAAGGATTATAACTATTTTAGATCATTATCCTTAATATATTGAGTTTGTAAGTTAATGGTTGGGGTTAGACTTCAATTAAGAATCCATGGAAATACCTAAATTTACAAGAGATGAAGATAAAGATGAAATCAATCCTATGGAATGGTTGAGGTTGGTAAAGCAATATGATATGACTCATTCAAGGACAAGAAATTTATTTTTTTGGTGATGCTTGGAAGTGGTGGATGAGTATTGATTAATATACTAGATAGCATTGCACATGGGAAAATTTTGAAGAACTCTTCTCAAATAAATGGATTAAGGATACAAATATGGAGGAAATGTATAGAATTCAAGGTGAATTAAAAGAGGCAAATGAAGAGATTAAGAAGAAGGGTGAGGAGTTATCTAATATATTATCATTTAATGAATCACTCATTATGGAGGTTAAGAACTTAAAACAAGAACATAGTAGCAAAGAAAAATAGGAAAATGATTATTCAAGGGAAGATTTGGAAAAAAAAGAGGAAGAGATATGTAGATTATAAAACCATAATAAAAAAACTATTGGATTAGGTTAAGATATTGAAAGAAGAAAAGAAGAATGGTCAAAATAAAGAAGAAAGAAGAATATTGGATGAAGATTCTACCAAAAGACTTGAAGAGAAAACTTGCAAGAAGGTTGAGGAATCCATAAATATTGATGATGTAAAATCATAAATGCAATCCGGAATTGAAGAAGGGCGTCAGAATTTGATAAATGGGGTGAAATTGCAGCTTCAAAAGGAGAAAGAAGAAAATATTTAATAAGGTCACTAGAAGATACTTGAAGAAGTTGAACTCCATCTAGAGGGTGTACATGCCAAATATGATGGTATTATCTCCAAGGCTAGAACAATCAGAGAGAAAAAAAGGAAGATAGAGGATTCAATTGTCTCTGAAAATAATTTAGATGAAATGCACATGCAAAGTAAAGAAAAACCATCAAAAGTGGAACCATATCGACATCCTCATTACCAAGAAACATTTCAAGGAAGACAAGAGAGTCGATATCAACATTATGAAGGAAGAAGATGGAATACTTGTCAATATTCATAGAACAAGGCATCACCAAGGCACTCTTCAACAAGATATTATCATAGACCAACAACCAGTAAAAGTTGAAGAAGCTTCAACAACAATACATGGAATCAAGGGAAAGAAAAATATGCAACAACTAGCCACCAAGGATTATGATAAAAAATAATTGATTTTGGATGGATGGATCATCATAAATGGAAAGAAGAAACCAGGAACATAAGAAAATCATATTACTTGGTTTTATCACATGTGAATCCTTTAATTGCAAAGTTTTGAGGACAAATATTTTTGAAGGAGGGTACTATGTTATGACCCAAGGGGAGCATAAATAGGGCTAAATGTATATGATATGACCCCAAGGGGGGGACATATATGGGCCTAAATGTAAACATAATGTGTAAATATATATGTAATAGGGTCATGCCTAATAGTAAAGGGGCCTCATGTGCAAGTGTGAATATGTATATATATAGAGATCATGTATTCATTATTGGATGCGTGAATTGTGATGCATGAATGTATTTGGTTATTTGGAGGGTGTTCCCCTATTAAGTAATGAGTTATTGTGTAAATTATCTATCTTGGAGCTGTGCTCCACGCTCACATTTTGTACATGATTTGTACTTCTTTTCTGTAATAATAATTTAAGCATTTGGTTCATTACATTTGGTATCAGAGCACCGATCCTAGGGTTTTTCTTCCTCAAAAAAGTGATCTTGGAATTTTTTCTATAATTTTTTTCTGAGAATCTTCATACCATGAATCTTGAATTTTATTAATATGATATATAAAGGAATCTATGGTAAAAATTTCATCTTTTGGGTCATGAAACTTTCGGAGAAACACCCTGCGGAAGATAGGGTATCTGACTAGTCCTATTAACTAGTATCAAACAGGTGTTCCGAGTAAAAAATTCATAACTTATTCAAAGAAGATATTAATTCCATGAGACAAATTGCATTGGAGCACGTACAATTCGTAGTATTTTGGGTGAAAGTTTCATAATCAGATATCAAATATTGGGTGTGTGGCATGCTGTAAAAGTTTGCTCTCCTAGAAAGACAAAAAATCAACAAGGTTTGGGAAAGTTACCATAACTTTCATTTGACTCATCCAATTTTGGTCAAACCTATGACATTGCAGAGAAGACATTTAGAGTCACAATTTTAAACTCAAAAGGGTAGAAATTGCAGAGATACATTAGAAGGAAGGTTTTCTGGTACTTCTGGTTTTCTGGTACCAGTCAAAACTAGGGTTTCACTTTTCAGAGGTTCTTTCCACTAAAAAGGTGCACTCAAGATTCCAAGAGATTCACTAGGGTAGGGTGCACTTTTCTAGATTGTTTTTAGGAAAAACTTCCTCTCCAGCAAAAAGCCCTAATTTTATTGTACGGCAACAATGACGTTTTTGCTTATCCAGTGAAAGGTGCTCTCTTTAGCTTAGCTTTGATACCATGTTAAGTTTTGAGCTATTATTAGGTTTCTTTTCAATTTACTAGATAACAATAGCATAGGTAGGATCACTTAGAGAAACACAATCACAAGATACACAACATTTGTCTTGGGAAACCCTCATGGGGGAGAAAACCCAACAAAAACTTCCTTAATATAGATAGCCAATACAATGCCAAGACAATAAACCAAAACACTAGAGAATATCCAACAATGAGCAATGTGCATCTCTCTTCCTTCTTCTCCCAACTGCAACTACCAAACTTGCACACTTGATGAGTGAATGAGTGTGTGATAATGAGGCGTTGGCTTCCTTTATTTATAAAAGCTAGCAGGCATTGGAAAGGTGTCTCTTCACTGGGCAAGGCCGACTTGTCTTCTTAGTGGTTAAAACCACTTTAATTAGGCTTGGGGGCCGACTTCTTAATTTGCATAATACAATTAGGGTTTGACCAATCCACATAAGGGGATTTGATCAATTACAATGGCCGACATGATCAATCCACAAAAGGGGATTGATCAGATGAATAATAACTCAATAATAAATAGAACACTCTTTACAGTTACAATATTTCAACATTATTTTGATAAATACCACCTTATTTATGCATGAAGGCAATCTGAAACGTTCCAACTTAAGAATACTTGTGATGTCTAAAAATACAACTAATGATATATATATCCATTGAGCACTTTTTTCAAGGAGTATATCAACTTTATAGTTATGATATTAACAAATAGTATACCAACTAATCTTTTGTTTGCACATCTTTAAACAAAGGTTAATTGCATATTCACAAAGCATGTTTCAAGTTCACTTTAATTCAAATTCATGGTATTCAAAACATTAAACTAATTCCAATTAAACATAATTGTGTTTGAATGAATGTAAGCAGTTTGTTTATATGTGCATTTTGCATTTTAGAGAGAGGAATATGGGGATTTGATCAACTTAGCCCGACAATGTGTTTTATTTGTATTTACATGAAACGTCCCCAGAAATCACTGACACCTACATTTGGAGAATGGGACGGACTCGTTGATTAAGATTTGCTCGAGACTTGATTCATCGTATAGCAATGATTTTTCCAAATTTGCGAAGTTAATGATATTTTGGGTAACTAAAATTTCAAAATTTTAATTGAGATTTCATAATAAAAGTTACATCTATGAGTTGTAAAGTTAATATTTTATGCCCAAAATCATTATATTATTTTGGGTAACTAAAATTTCAAAAATTTAATTAAGATTTCATAATGAAAGTTACATCCATGAGTTCATTTCTTATAGTATGATAAGAATTTATATAGTGATTCACTTTACTTGAGTTCACATTCATTTCATAAAACCTATATTCACTAGCGCTCTTCATCGATACGATAGAGAGGGTTGGATAAGATAATTTAAGATAACCATAGAACTTAACTTGCTCTATAATCACAAGCAAACTTGATTATTTGTTTTACCTCTGTTTGCCATCGAATTCTATTAATGTACTTGCCTTAGGCAAGTACTTTGTTGCTATTCACCTTGTTTTGAATAAGGTTTTATTCTTCTTGTTTTTATGAGTTTTTTTTTTAATTATTATAAGTCTTTAGCAAAGTCAGTCACCATAGGTATGGAGTCCATTAACTATATGTAACTATTATAAATGTTTATTAAAACTTGATTTTATTAAGATGATTTATTATGTGAAATTTTTCTCAAATATTTTATTATATTTAAAATTGGTTTGTAGTTAAAAATTTCAAAAATATGATTTGAAATAAATGTTTATATAAGAGGAATATCTTTTCTAATTCATCTAAAGAGGAAGGGGAGATTCTACCATCACTGCATTTTAATGAACCTATTAAGAAACTAGAGATGCATAAGATCTTTCAAATAGACAATATTTTTTCAAAATGGAATTTTTTTAAAACATATATACCATATCTTCTCATTACAATGAAGTACCATAAACTTAAAGGAAATCCAAGTTCTCCAAATCCACTTCTATGAAAATATGAGTGGATGCATAGAGCTAGATCTTACCTTTATTTGATCTAAGAATTGACCTAGTAGGTTCCTTTTTTCTCTTAAGGTCTTGTTGTCCCACAAATTGAGAGGGAGGGTTGAAGCCCCGACCCATGTATGAACAAAAAAAGGAATATCCTTTCATTGGTCAAAATATAATATCCACATGTCCAAATAAATACCACATGGTCCCACGAACTAGGGACATTTATGAATATGAAATCTGTGTCTTCTTTTATATCAAAATGGAAGGTGAAATTCCCTCTTAGACTGAAAAAGTAAAACTTTAGATCCCTTTTGATGTAGGGGAACCATTGCTTCTACAAACGACCCTCTCGCTACTTGGGGGTCAACGGTTGTGTTTTCATCCATTTCCTAACCAAAATTTGCTCCAAGAAATTCAAGGTTTTGATTTAAGGCTCTTTGGAGTAATCTTAAAGTTTAAAACTTGATCCAAGATCCCCGCAAATCTCCTCTTAGGGCCAAAGGTAGAGTTCTTATATTTTTCTGTAGTTGTGGTAGCTAACTTGCTAAAGGATGTAGGGGTCTCGTCATAGGAGGGCATGGGAAAAAAGAGAGAAGACGAGGAGGGGGAGGTGCCTCCCTTCTTATGGAAATCCATGGGAGGGAAGCAAGGAAGCAGAAACCCTAAATTTGAAGGAACCCTAGAGCACTATAACACTCACTTATTCAAATTGGGAGCCTTCACTCACTTGTTCAAAATAGTAGGCCTTAAGGAAAACATGGGGGTGATCTTGGATGCATAATATATACATGCAGGTCATGACCTCCCGGTGCTATGTTATGACCCAAGGGGAGCATACATAGGGATAAATGTATATGATATGACCCTAAGGGAGGACATATATTCTCCTAAATGTACATACAATGTGTAAATATATGTAATAGGGTCGACCTAATAGTAAAGGGGCCTCATGTGCAAGTGTGAATAGGTATATATAGAGAGATTATGTATTCTTTATTGGACACGTGAATTGTGATGCATGAATGCATTTGGTTATTTGGAGGGGGATCCCCTATTCTTTAAAGATTTATTGTGTAACTTATCTATTTTGGATTTGTGCTTCATGCTCACATTCTGTACATGGTGTGTACTTCTGTTCTATTATGATAATTTAAGAATTTGGTTCATTACATTCAGTAGCAAAGCATTGATCCTAGGGTTTCTCTTCCTTAAGAAAGTGATATTGGAATATTTGCTATAACTTTTTTTATAGGACTCTTCAGACCGTGAAACTTGGATTTTATTAAGATTATATATCAAGGTACTTGTGGTAAAAATTTCATCTTCCGAGTCATCAAAATTTCATAGCAACACTATGTGGAAGATAGGGTATCTTACTAGTCCTATTAACTAGTATCAAACATGTGTTCTGGGTAAAACGGTTATAACTTCTTCATATAACATCCAAATTCCATGAGACCAATTTCATTGGAACACATAGAGTCCTTAGTATTTTGGGTGCAAGTTTCATAATCATATATCAAATATTGGGTGCATGGCATGCTGTAAAAGTTCGCTCTCTTGGAAAGGCCAAAAATCAACAAGGTTGGGAAAGTTACTATAACTTTCATTTGACTCATCCAATTTTGGTTAGACCTATGAAACTGTAGAGAAGACATTTGACTGCAGAGACACATCAAAAGGAAGTTCGATTAGGAGGACAAACTCCAAATCAGGGTTTCAAAGGTATGTTCACTTAAAACTATCATAGCTTTTGATAGGAATGTCCGATTGAGCCAATTCAAAAGCCATTGGAAAGAGAAAACCTATAATATTATATGGGAACAAGGATTATAACTATTTTAGATCATTATCCTTAATATATTGACTTTGTAAGTTAATGGTTGGGGCTAGACCTCAAGTAAGAATCAATGGAAATACTTAAATTTACAAGAGATGAAGATAAAGATGAAATCAATCCTATGGAATGGTTGAGGTTGGTAAAACAATATGATATGACTCATTCAAGGACAAGAAATTATTTTTTTTGGTGATGCTTGGAAGTGGTGGATGAGTATTGATCAATATACTAGATACCATTGCACATGGGAAAAATTTGAAGAACTCTTCTCAAATAAATGGATTAAGGATAAAAATATGGAGGAAATGTATAGAATTCAAGGTGAATTAAAAGAGGCAAATGAAGAGATTAAGAAGAAGGGTGAGGAGTTATCTAATATATTATCCTTTAATGAATCACTCATTACGGAGGTTAAGAACTTAAAACAAGAACATAGTAGCAAATAAAAGTGGAAAAATGATTATTCAAGGGAAGATTTGGGAAAAAAAGAGGAAGAGATATGTAGATTAGAAAACCATAATAAAAAAACTATTGGATTAGGTTAAGATATTGAAAAAAGAAAAGAAGAATGGTCAAAATAAAGAAGAAAGAAGAATATTGGATGAAGAATCTACCAAAAGACTTGAAGAGAAAACTTGCAAGAAGGTTGAGGAATCCATAAATACTAATGAGGTAAAATCATAAATGCAATCCAGAATTGAAGAAGGGCGTCAGAATTTGATAAATGGGGTGAAATTGCAGCTTCAAAAGGAGAAAGAATAAAATATTTAATAAGGTCACTAGAAGATACTTGAAGAAGTTGAACTCCATCTAGAGGGTGTACATGCCAAATATGATGGTATTATCTCCAAGGCTAGAACAATCAAAGAGAAAAAAAGGAAGATAGAAGATTCAATTGTCTCTGAAAATAATTTAGATGAAATGCACATGAAAAGTGAAGAAAAACCATCAAAAGTGGAACCATATCAACATCCTCATTACCAAGAAACATTTCAAGGATGACAAGAGAGTCGATATCAACATTATGAAGGAAGAAGATGGAATACTTGTCAATATTCATGGAACAAGGCATCACCAAGGCACTCTTCAACAAGATATTATCAGAGACCAACAACCAATAAAAGTTGGAGAAGCTTCAACAACAATACATGGAATCAAGGGAAATAAAAATATGCAACAACTAGCCACCAAGGATTATGATCGAAAAGAATTGATTTTGGATGGATGGATCATCATAAATGGAATGAAGAAACCAGAAACATAAGAAAATCATATTACTTGGTTTCATCACATGTGAATCCTTTAATTGCAAAGTTTTGAGGAAAAATATTATTGAAGGAGGGTACTATGTTATGACCCAAGGGGAGCATAAATAGGGCTAAATGTATATGATATGACCCCAAGGGGGGACATATATGAGCCTAAATGTAAACATAATGTGTAAATATATATGTAATAGGGTCATGCCTAATAGTAAAGGGGCCTCATGTGCAAGTGTGAATATGTATATATAGAGATCATGTATTCATTATTGGACATGTGAATTGTGATGCATGAATGTATTTGGTTATTTGGAGGGTGTTCCCCTATTAAGTAACGATTTATTGTGTAAATTATCTATCTTGGAGTTGTGCTCCACGCTCACATTTTGTACATGGTTTGTACTTATTTTCTGTAATAATAATTTAAGCATTTGGTTCATTACATTTGGTATCAGAGCACCGATCCTAGGGTTTTTCTTCCTCAAAAAAGTGATCTTGGAATTTTTGCTATATTTTTTTTCTGGGAATATTCATATCGTGAATCTTGAATTTTATTAATATGATATATAAAGGAATCTATGGTAAAAATTTCAGCTTCTGGGTCATGAAAATTTCGGAGAAACACCCTGCGGAAGATAGGGTATCTGACTAGTCCTATTAACTAGTATCAAACAGGTGTTCCGAGTAAAAAATTCATAACTTAATCATAGAAGATATTAATTCCATGAGACCAATTTCATTGGATCACGTACAGTTCGTAGTGTTTCGGGTGAAAGTTTCAGAATCCGATATCAAATATTGGGTGTGTGGCATTCTGTAAAAGTTCGCTCTCATGGAAAGACAAAAAATCAGCAAGGTTTGGGAAAGTTACCATAACTTTCATTTGACTCATCCAATTTTGGTCAAACCTATGGAATTGCAGAGAAGACATTTTAGAGTCACAATTTTAGACTCAAAAGGGTAGAATCTGCAGAGATACATTCGAAGGAAGGTCGACTAGGAAGACAAACTCCAAAATAAGGGTTTCAAAGATATGTTCACTTAAAATTATCATAACTTTTGATTGGAATGTCCGATTGAGATGATTAAAAATCCATTGGAAAGAGGAAACCTATAATATTATATGAGAACAAGGATTATAACTACTTTATATTATTATCCTTAATATATTGAGGTTGTAAGTTAAGGTTTGGGGTTATACCTCAATTAAGAATCAATGGAAATACCTAAATTTACAGGAGATGAAGATAAAGATGAAATCAATCATATGGAATGGTTGAGGTTGGTAAAATAATATGATATGACTCCTTCAATGACAAGAAATTATTTTTTTGGTGATGCTTGGAAGTGGTGGATGAGTATTGATCAAGATGCTAGATGACACTGCACATGGGAAAAATTTGAAGAACTCTTTTCAAATAAATGGATTAAGGATACAAATATGGAGGAAATGTACATAATTCAAGATGAATTAAAAGAGGAAAAGGAAGAGATTAAGAAGAAGGGTGAGGAGCTATCTAATATGTGATCCTTTAATGAATCACTCATTAAAGAGGTTAATAACTTAAAATAAGAAAAGTGTAGCAAAGAAAAGTGGGAAAATGATTATTCAAGGGAAGATTTGAAAAAGAAAGACGAAGAGATATGTATATTACGAAACCATAAAAAAAAAAACTATTAGATGAGGTTGAGAGAATGAAAGAAAAAAATAATAATTGTCAAAATAAAGAAGAAAGAAGAATCTTGGATGAAGAATCTACCAAAATACTTGAAGAGAAAATTTGCAAGAAGGTTGAGGAATCCCTAAATAATGACGAGGTAAAATCATAAATGAAATCTGGATTTTAAGAAGGGCATCGGAATTTGATAAATGGGGTGACATTGCAGCTCCAAAAGGAGAAAGAAGACAAGATTTAAGAAGGTCACCAGAACATACTTGAAGAAGTTGAACCTCATCTACATGATGTACATGCCAAATATGATGGTATTATCTCCAAGGCTAGAAAAATCAAAGAGCAAGCAAGCAAGATAGAAGATTACATTGTTTCTAAAAATAATTTAAATGAAATGCACATGCAGAGTGAAGAAAAATCATCAAAAGTGGAACCATATTGACACCCTCATTATCAAGTAACATTTCAAGGAAGAAAAGAAGGTTTGTATCAACATTATGAAGGAAGAAGATGGAATACTTGTCAATATTCATGGAACAAGGCATCACAAAACCACTATTCAACAAGTTATTATCAGAGACTAACAACCACTACAAGTTGGAGAAGCTTGAACAACAATACATGGAATCAAGGAAAAGAAAAATATGCAACAACTAACCACCAAGGATTATGACCCAAAAAAATTGATTTTGGATGGATGGATTATCATCAATGGAAAGAAGAAACTAGGAACATAAGAAAATCATATTACTTGGTTTCATCACATGTGAAACCTTTAATTGCCAAGCTTTGAGGACAAAGATTTTTGAAGGAGAGTACTATGTTATGACCAAAGGGAAGCATACATAGGGTTAAATGTATGTGATATGACCCCAAGGGGGAACATATATGAACCTTAATGTACATATAATGTGTAAATATATATATATATGTAATAGGTTCGGCCTAATAGTAAAGGGGCCTCATGTGCAAGTGTGAATAGGCATATATATAGAGATCATGTATTCATTATTGGACATGTGAATTGTGATGTATGAATGTATTTGATTATTTGGAGGGAGTTACCCTATTCTTTAAGGAGTTATTGTGTAACTTATTTATCTTGGAGTTGTGCTCCACGCTCACATTTTGTACATCGTGTGAACTTCTATTCCGTTATGATAATTTAAGCATTTGGTTCATTACATGCCATAAGTTCAAGCCCTATCTCCAACTTCTCTCATGGCTATCTTAAGACAACGGGGTGAAATCTCACAGGAATGGAACCATTGTGGCACCATAAGTTCAACCCCTACCTCTAGGTGAATGCATGAGTACCTTAAGGTGTTAGGTAAACACTTGTTGGAATTGAACTTCATTGCCTTAAGGAAAACATAGGAGTAGCATTGGGTATTTAATATTACATAGGTGATCAACTCTCAATCTCAGTGCCATGCATGGTTGGTCCCTCCATCATCCAATTAACTACAATGAATGGCATTACAGAGAAGTCAATCAACCTTGATGAAACCAAGAGGGTTATCCCTTAAAATGCACTAATATAAACCCGTAGTATTTGCTTAATTTGATATTATTCATTGCTATTAAAAAAAAGTTACCCTCTAGATTGATTTTTCCTCCTATTTTTTTTAAATGGAAAGACTTTTTTCCTTTATGTTCTTAAATGCTTGAAAATTCCAAAAATTCAAACCCTACCTCCACCTGATTACATAACTACCTTAAAACACCACATAAAAAATGGGGAGCTTGACCAAAGATGTAGAACTCTTTGCTTGTGACTGATGATGCAAAATTCATTGTTGTCACTAATGATCCAAAGTTCATTGTGGCACTTGTAAGTAAATAGTGTTGTTACAATACATATGGTTGGTTGTCTACCTAGCTTGTTATTCTTCTTTTAGCATGGCACTTTCCATTATGCGATTTATCTGGTTATTATAATGTTAT
The DNA here is from genome assembly GCA_032191745.1 of Picea mariana. Taxonomy (NCBI): domain Eukaryota; kingdom Viridiplantae; phylum Streptophyta; class Pinopsida; order Pinales; family Pinaceae; genus Picea; species Picea mariana. The sequence goes on along the minus strand of JASDQU010438901.1, from coordinate 89,346 downwards.
TATATAATGTTATTACGCGTGTCACTGGAATTTATGAGACATTACATGCAGTAGGAAATATATGTGGCAGAGCTTGGGAAGAAAGAGAAATATAAAACAATGAATAAATTATAAATAATCACCATGAACCAAAACGTAGCCAGGTTTATCAAGATGCTACTGGCTTACCATTCATTGCTCAACAACAAGAACGGCCATCTGACTCCCACGTGTGCGCCATGCAAAATGCCGCTCCCAGTCTTATAAATCGACTCGGACCAGGAAGGAAAGTAGTGTATATCGATGAATATCCATCTCTCACTGATATCCCATCTCTGAATATATATCATAACGTTAAAACGCCTCCAATCCGAACGATATACAGAAGACGATGGGCAGCAGATTGAGCGCTTTGTTTCTGCTCTTGCTACTTGTTATAAGCTTTGGTATGTTATTGTTGTTGTTATATTTGAATTTTCTTGGATCCCTTCATTCATTCAACGAGGGCGGGTAGTTATTAGAATAAACTAACTAATCGCTTCATTCATTTTCTCTCTGAGCATGGTCAGATATGCAGGCGGAGGTTGCAGAAGGCCGGATGTGCTCGACGCCGAGCCAAAAGTTTAAAGGATATTGTCTTAGGAGCCCCAACTGCAAAACGGCCTGCCAAGCAGAGAGATTTGAATATGGGGAATGCCGCCATACCCACGCTGGCAACAGAAGATGCTTCTGCGAGAAACGATGTAGTTGAGTAAAATCTCGTCCTCCTCCCTGGACTGTTTAATATCTCATGTAATTATGTTGTCTTTTTTTTTTCTCATAACATAGCGGAGTTGGAGTTG
>JASDQU010438901.1:49594-62303 GCA_032191745.1 Picea mariana | reverse complement strand
GTATTTGTGGTGATTATATCTTTAGATCTGGTATTGGTTCTTAACAAATAAGGTGGTATTTATCAAAATAATGTTGAAATATTGTAACTGTAAAGAGTATTCTATTTATTATTGAGTTATTATTCATCTGATCAATCCCCTTTTGTAGATTGATCATGTCGGACATTGTAATTGATCAAATCCCCTTTTGCGGATTGGTCAAACCCTAGTTGTATTATGCAAATTAAGAAGTTGGCCCCTAGGCCTAATTAAAGTGGTTTTAACCACTAAGAAGACAAGTTGGCCTTGCCCAGTGAAGAGACACCTTTCCAATGCCTACTAGCTTGTATAAATAAAGGAAGCCAACGCCTCATTATCACACACTCATTCACTCATCAAGTGCGCAAGTTTGGTAGTTTCAGTTGGGAGAAGAAGGAAGAGAGATGCACATTGCTCACTGTTGGATATTCTCTAGTGTTTTGGTTTATTGTCTTGGCATTGTATTGGCTATCTATATTAAGGAAGTTTTTGTTGGGTTTTCTCCCCCATGAGGGTTTCCCAGGACAAATGTTGTGCATCTTGTGATTGTGTTTCTCTTAGTGATCCTACCTATGTTATTGTTATCTAGTAAATTGAAAAGAAACCTAATAATAGCTCACAACTTAACATGGTATCAAAGCTAAGCTAAAGAGAGCACCTTTCACTGGATAAGCAAAAATGTCATTGTTGTCGTACAAGAAAATTAGGGCTTTTTGCTGGAGAGAAAGTTTTTCCTAAAAACCATCTAGAAAAGTGCGTCCTACCCTAGTGAATCTTTTGGAATCTTGAGTGCACCTTTTCAGTGGACAAAACCTCCGGAAAGTGAAACCCTAGTTTTGACTGGTACCAAAAAACCAGAAGTACCAGAAAACCAAAAAACCAAAAAATTAGAACTAGTACCAGAAGTACCAGTCCAGATTTCCACAGGTTAAGTTTCAAGGGAAAAAACTTGAAATTTTTGAAATCTAACAGCTCCAACAAACTCGCCTCAGCCTAGCGCATCTAGTCCCTGGATCAGAATTTCAAATTTTGAAGTTTGAAAAATTAGGGTTTCCTCATAAAACCCTAAGTTACAGTTGTAGTTGCAGTTTCAGAATCAGTTGCAATATCGATTACAGTTGCAGTATCAGTTGAAGTATCAACTATAGTACCAGTTGCAGTCACCCTTGAAGTTTTTAAAGGGTTGGTAATTGTTACCGCTGCTACCATATGGTTCCACTATTATCAAAGGTATGTACTCACATATGTTTAAACTATTAAGATTTAAAGGGTATTTGCAGGAGAAGAAATCTCTTTCCATAGATCCAGAAGGATCTCAGATCCAACACATTCAGAGGAATAATGCAACCCAGGTTTGATTATTCGGATATGCATCTATTTGTTATGACATTATTTTGATCTAGGTTGCATGTTGAAGCTATGACCATCATACTAACCTTTGGTCAAAATTAAAGTAAAGGTATTAGATGGATTAAAGTTGAGATCATAGAGTTTATTCTCTAACCCAACTTTTTGTCAAGATAACATATTGTCTTAGTACAAAAGACAGGTTGAAGAAAGCACTGCTCATCTTGAGTGAAGGAGGCTTGGAAGAAAAAACAACACTCATTCTTGAGGACAAGACTTCGGGTTCTAGGTTTGATTAATTAAGTTGATAAGATTCAAAGTTGCACATGACAAGTTGATAACTACCCCTTTACAAGTAAACACTATGGTTGAGGTAGCAGTCTTTGAAAAGTATTATAATTGGTAGCATGTGAGCATATTTAGATAAATGCTTAATGTAATCATTTACTAGATACAACTAACATCTCCTCTAGGAGAAACTTCTTATGTTGGCTCTAGATTACCTTGGATGAATGTCTGATCAAAACACTAGAAGAGTGTTGATATCATTTCGTATTGTATTTCTTACTTTTGATCTTTGTTTTAGACAAGTCACAAGTGAAAGATATAAAGGAGCTACTGTGATGATTATTCGTGCTATTGTTTTATTACTATTATCAAAAGAGTATTATTCTTGCATGTTGTTTTGTTGACCTTGGTTCAGGTCACAAGTGATAACCCTAAAGAAGCTATAGTGAAGGTTACAAAAGACAACAAATTAGATGAGACATGAAGCAAACTACCCAAGTCGTGTACATGACGGTATACATCCATGTACCAAAGAAGATGAAGAAGAAGCTATTTTTGAGATCTAGAGTATCTCATATGGAGATTGATTGTAAGGAGCATAAGGCTCCAAAGATGACCAAACATTAGAACAAGAACTCACAGAAGACTTGGTCAAAGGATAATTAAGCCACCTTGACAGGAAGCAAAACTCGTTTGAAGTCTAACTCAACCTTTCATATTTAGACTTGGTATTCAACACCAAGTATACCCCATAAGAGATGACAGAGTCCTTGTAGACTCAAAAGAAATCAAGAGTAAGCCTGATCTAAGAAAGGATCAGATGAAGAGACAACCTCCAGGACTGGGAGAGAGATGCCATGAGAAGACTAGATCATAGCTTTCTAGGAGATATGAAATCTCCTAGGAAGATTCCCTTGTTTCAGTGACAGAGAAGGAAGTCAGTCAGAAAGACTAGGATATGGATTTTTCCATGAGAAGTCAGTATTTACTTCCAAGATTGATCTAACAGATCAAGCATGTTGCAGATGTACACAGCCGGATATGTGTCCAAAGGATTCTCCAAGCAAGAGGGAGAAGACTATGACGAGACACTTACTCCATTAATTGAAGAAATAGTTCCAGTATTCATGAAGACAACAAGAACAACCATGATTCATATATAGTATGAGATGTAGGGGGGAGAAATCCCCATATTTAAATTGAGTGGCAGTTGGTGCATTACATTAGTTGGGTCATCGAGACATGACTACAATAAAAGAAAGAGATACATCCATGAAAGAAGAAGAACTACCTTCAGTATCAGTTATTGAGCCACTCTCAGTTTGAGATGAAGTTGTTGCCATGATGGAGTAGAGGAGTTACTCTCAGATTTCAGCAGTCGCAGTGAAAATGGAACAACCATTCTTAGCTTCATAGCAACTATAGGTACAAAGTCCCAACTCTAGAAGGAGCAATTGCAGAAAGAGGAGAGGACATACTCTCAAGAAGTGAGACAGATAGTGCTTTGTAGAAAGCACATAGAACTAGCACATGACTGTGCAGATTGAGTTGCAACTGAGCAAGTGTACTAAGTTGGTACAAAGTGATGTGAAAATTTGATTTGAAGTTGAAGACAAAAAGACTCAGGTCTGTAGGTTGAAGAAGGCTCTATACAGGTTGAAGCAAGCTCCTAGAGCTTGATATGGCAGAATTGACAGTTTATTAACGAGCTTGGACTTTACCAAGAGTAAAGTTGATTCTAACCTTTACCTCAAGGTTATGAATGATGACCCAGTGATGTTGCTACTATATGTAAATGATGTATTCTTGAAAAATATGAAGAAAATCTCATCATAGATTGCAAAAGAAGCTTGCTACAGTGTTTGATGAAAGATCTAATGCATTATCTCATAGGTCTTGAAGTTTAGCAGAGCCCAGAGAAGATCTCCCTTAACCAAGGGAACTATGTAGTTGAAATAATGAAGAGGTTTAACATGTTGGAATGTAAATCCATGTACACACCCATGGAAACAAAGTTGAAGCTCCCGGTATATGCCTCATCAGAATTGGTTAGTGATACTCTGTACAAACATATTATTGGTTCAATGATGTATCTGACGAATACCAGGCCAGATATATGTTTTTCCTTGAGTTAGTATCTGGTAGAACCCAAACCTATTCGCCTTGATGATGAAAAACATGTGATGAGATACCTTAAGGGTACATTGGATTTTGGTCTCTACTATACTAGAGATCATGACTTCAGATTGTATTGATATACTGATTCAGATTTAGTTGGAAGTGTTTCTGATAGAAAGAACACTTCAGGATGTTTTTTCAGTCTGGGATCAGCCATGGCTTCATGGAAGAGTAGGAAGCAATACAATATTTCTCCCAACACGAAAGAAGCAGAATATATTGCAACATGTTCCACTAGTTGTGAATCCATATGGATTCAGATGTTGTTGACAGATCTATTTGATCTGGAGATGGAATCCACTGTGATCCTATGTGATAACCAAATTTGTATAAAAATGATGTGTTCCATGATGAGTCAAAGCGCATAGAGATCCGATATCACTTCATTCATGATATGATGCAGAGAGGAGCTATAAATCTCCAATATGTTGGCACAAATGAACATGTTGCAGATGTGTTGACCAAGCCTTTTTCTCGTATAAATTTTGAGCACTTTTGAGACAAGTTTGGTATAGTTTGAAAGGACCTCCCTCGAAAGGGGGAGTAGTGATGATAATACTATGGTATCCTGACCAATAATGAGTAGCTCAATTATGATTTTATATCCTTGGGGACTGATCATCCCTCGACAAATCCCAAACGTCCCTAAGGACGGGCTGTTAGAGTACTTGTGCATGCATATCCTAGCTTTGGTCAGTAGTGGTAGCTCCGTTAGGATTTTATATCCTAGGGAATCACTTGATTCCTTGGTAGATCCTTTGTATTTGTTAGAGTACCACAAGATGTTGATGCCAGCCTCGTGTCGAAGATTTCCAGCTTCGTGTTGATGTTGTTGTGATGCCAGCCTCGTGCTAAAGATTTCCATCTCCGTGCTGATGTTGTTGTGATGCCAGCTTTGTGCTAAAGATTTACAGCTTCATGTTGATGTTGTTGAGATGCTAGATTCATGCTGAAGATTTCCAGCTTCGTTCTGATGTTGTTGAGATGCCATCTTCGTGCTGAATATTTCCATCCTAGTGTTGATGTTGATCATGCTCTATCCTTCGTGTTATTATGCTGACATTGTTGATGTTGTATCATCCTCATTCTGTTATTGATGATGATGATGTATTAGTGTTATACTAACCCATGTTGATGCAGATGATGATGATGCCATTCCTTCTCCTTCCTATGGATGATGATATTGATGATGAGAAAAACTTTCGATGATTTATAGATATGCCAGTCAGTGTTCCAGATGTTGTTTCCCTCTCTCTCTCTCTCCTGATGATGTTGTAGAATACCCTTCTTGTTAATGGGGAGTGTTGAAATATTGTAATTGCAAAGAGTATTCTATTTATTATTGAGTTATTATTCATCTGATCAATTCCCTTTTGTGGATTGGTCAAACCCTAATTGTATTATGCACATTAAGAAGTCGCCCCCCAGGCCTAATTAAAGTGGTTTTAACCACTAAGAAGACAAGTCGGCCCTGCCCAATGAAGAGACACCTTTCCAACACCTGCTAGCTTGTATAAATAAAGGAAGCCAACACCTCATTATCACAAACACACATTCACTCATCAAGTGCACACATTTGGTAGCTACAGTTGGGAGAAGACGGACGAGAGAGGCGCATTGATCAATGTTGGATATTCTCTAGTGTTTTGGTTTATTATCTTGGCATTGTATTGGCTATCTATATTAAGGAAGTTTTCATTGGGTTTTCTCCACCATGAGGGTTTCCCAGGATAAATGTTGTGTATCTTGTGATTGTGTTTCTCTTAGTGATCCTACCTATGCTATTGTTATCTAGTAAATTGAAAAGAAACCTAATAATAGCTCAAAACTTAACAAATAAACAAGCGGTGGAAATAAAATATCCACTTAGACCTTCCATTTTGATAGACCCATACAAAGATTTGTTAAAAAAATAAAATAAAAAATTATCTTCTAGCTAATATAAAAGATATAATAATAATAATAATAATAATAATAATAATAATCTTGTTTTTAAGGTCATGGTCAAGCCAAACACCAAATTGGTGTATGAGGACTCCTTGTTTGTGGGACAAGGAACCCCTCCACGCAATGATTTGACTACTAAAGTCTATAGAGGTAGCCAACAGGTTCCGCACAAATTAACAAAAAAAAAAAAAACATGGTTGTCATTAAGCGGGGCAGTTTCCAAAATTTGGAATCTAAGTGGTTTTGTTTCACATTATGTTTGATTTAATATGGGTCTAATAAGGTATAGATAATGTGGAACTCCATCGCCACCACAAACAGAACTCGAATTCTTCTATAATTACAAACACGTGGACTTAATCGTCATCAACACAAACAACCTGACACCACATTTCACATTATTTTTACATACAAATCTATAAAATCGCCTTGAGTTTTCAAATGTCAGAAACTCTTGTAATTTGATTTCCTTGGACAACATAGTTGCAAAGATTAATCACATTAATATAAGTTTTCACAGAGCATTAAACATTTTGTGTTTACCTACTCAACACTCGTAAACAATGATTGGACAAGGGCAGGGGGCACTTCACCGTCGCTTTCAAGTAATTATTAATGCTTATCGAGAGATTTGAACTAGCTTCTTTAAAAGTTGAGGTGGTTGGCAGAAAACATATCGTAACATTATGATATCGATTATAGAACCATATGGATATAATGAATTGTTGACTCACCATGTAATTATGCCCATTGCCATTAATTTTCCAAGGTTTAGTTCTTAGTCCTCAAATCTAGATAAATTTTGAAATCATCCAGACGATGTTAAATCCTAGATTTGGTAGATTTTTTGGTGGATCCTATAATTAATTTTGACGGGATATTTAAAAGGTTTTTCTTGTTTTGAAATATTATAATTAATTATGCCGAAAGGCGTACACCTATTGACAATGGGCACAATTAATGATCTTTTAACCTTATTTAACCTTAAACCCTAATCTGATGGCTATGCATTGAAGATGCTAGCATATTCTTAGTCATCCTCCAAAATCAATGGGTCAGATTTATTGTTCATAACTTTCTTCCATTTATCAAGGCATCCATTAACATGTTTACTTTTTAACATTTACCTAATCACATTAAAAAATTACTGGAAGAATATGTAATCACCACTTTTAAATGATTAAGTGAGATTAAACCCTTTGGAATTTCTCAACCGCGAGTAATGAATCCCGCAACGGAGGGATGGGATAACACTTGCAGCTGATTGCACCATGGAACAACGAGCCCCTGTGTTTTGATCTCATTGAGGAAACCGTCGGGTAAGCAGTCTGAGATGTTGAAGAGACTATGTCCGGACGAAGAACCTAGAGGAAGAACTGTTCACTCGTTGTCCTTCAGACCCATTGCTATTTCCTCCAGCTGAGCTTTTGTCGCATGAATCATACTCCCAAAGGAAACGTATATAACCTAACTGTTAGGCTTTGCATCCAGCCAGTCAGAAGAGTCATATTAGGCCCAAATGCTCGTTCCAACACTTATTTCCTTGGCGTGTTCACCGTTCAAAAAACTTGATGGAAGCAGCGGACCAACATGTAAAACCGGAGGTTTTAAATTCACATCCTGGCTTTCGAGATCGTCAAAAGAATTACCGAGAACCCAATCTGCTTCACGAATCAACTGAAAGGACTTAAGGAACACATCAAGTATGTACTGTGATTCGATGTCTGTCTCGCGGAAGAAGGTTAGAAGATCTCTGGATTTTAAAGTTGGGACGTTGGGAATATAATCAATCGAAATGTTTCTCTCATCAGCTATTGATGATAATTAAAATTAAAAACAAAAACAAGGCTCCGATGTTAGATGAGGCCCGGAAGAAATATATCTGCAAGTTTCTATACGCAGAATTTCAAAACAAAAAATTGTTTAAAGCATGCAGAAACCCTACCGGTTCCTTCATAAAGAGAGTAACGGCATGCGTTCTCAGCCGATATCTTTCGACATTCCCAGCCGCGAGTTAGCGGTTGTGCTAGTTATGCACTTTTCAATGAACATGTAAAATTTAATGCTTAAATTTTTTTTGAAGGGAAAATTTGGACAAACCCTTCTCTGACGAGCTAGAAACCTTTAAAAGGGTTGGGACGGGTTCAAATTTGATCCCTTGTTGCAAGTGGGTGATATGGTGTTTCTAGCCACTATGTGACTAATACATATGAACTTTAGATTAAGATGGCTCATATATGGAATTTTGTTTTCAAGGAGTCTACAAAAGGTAATTTATTGATGATATTGGTTGCATTTGGGAAGAGAAGATATTTTGAGCTAGCATAATCAATTGCACTTATTTTCAAGACATGTTGTTAGACTTGTTATGTTTTGTGCATGGTAGACTTGTAGGCATGTGTGTGAAGGTTGATTCCTACATTAGATTGGATATTTTTTATCATCATTTATTCTAAGTGTTCCTCTATAGGGAGAAAATCCTAACGAGGGTGGTGAAATTCCATTCCACAAAGTCATTGGTGATATTTTTGTTACAAGAAATTGAACTTTTAGCGTGGGGCTTATTAGTCCTCCTCCACACCATGATATTTATTCCAATGAAGATCTTGCATAGATAATATATGATCTTAAGGTAATTATAAACTAATGACTTAATGGTGGAATTTTTGTTTTACATCTTAAAGAATATGTATACATTGTTTTATTATGTGTTATTTCAATATGGCCATTCTTAACTCGATTGTAGATTTGGATCATTAGAGGGTCTAGTCATAAATTTAACGGTTGACTTTTTTATCAGGCTTTTCGATGACTTGAAATGCAATTGGGTTAAGCTCAACATTTCAATAACTATAATGTGAACTAACCTCGACATTATTGAAACAAATGTTAGAGATACTAGATTGTTGGTGGCTCTAGGGATGGTAGAAGAAGAACAAGCCCTACTTTAGTATTCATCATAGGTAGACCATGGAAGACATTGAATCCATTTGCAATGATGGGAAAGGCTAGAATTCTCAGGGGAATTATGATAAATTGGTCAAGGTTGAGCGATTTTATCTTGAGTTCAACAATTTTAGAGAGCACTTGAATGAAGCAACAATGATGAAAGAAGATAATTCTAAACCCCAATCCATAATCCAATCCAAATTTGAATATTATTCACATTCTAGTACAATGAATATGCCAAGTGAAAAAGTGGGTAAGGAGGTCTTGTTTGGCTCTAGGAATCAAGTGGGTGCCATGGGATGGCTTGGGAATTCTACCCATTTTTCCAAAGAACTTGGGTATGTTACCCATTTGACCAAAGAGGTTGAAAGAGGTTGAGTGCTAGGAAATTATTTTCTATCCACTCTATCCTGTCAGTCCTTCATCAAGTATTTAGTCGTAACGGGGAAACTACCAAGATACCCAAAAATCGTTGGTTATAAAGGTTGTTATCCTGTCGCCAACTCAGTGAGTACCTATTTCACTAAGGTGAACCCTTGAGCTCATTATTCTTGAATCAATTATTTTTCATGTCAAATATATATTGTAAGCTTGTAACATAAATTGAATGCTTGCACACAAAAAAACATTCATTATTGCAATGAAAAAAAAAAGACGGTGATAGGGTCCATGAAGTACCTCACAACATATAAGTGTCTACTCTTTGTTATAGGTTGCAAAATGTTAAGCCATATATGTTTGTTACAAGTTGCAAACCATGCTTTTGCTTGGACTCTTATTCTCAATTATAGAACAAAGTTGACTCAAGCAATCATAGATAAGAGCAATTTCTGGATATGTTTGGCATTGATTTCTAGATATGTTGTGATCCAGATTTGTAGGTGAAAACTTCTTGGTAATCAGATGGGTATGCAAATGGCCACCACAAGCCACTGACTATTGTGATAGGCTAATGATTTAGAGTGTCCACTAATTGCAGGTGGGTCAATGCTATCTATGAGTAGAGAGATGTGTGAGGGAAAGAAAGCATGGATCATTTAATCTCATCATTTCAACGAATAATTTAATTTTTCTTTATATAATTATTAAATCAATTTTGACAATCTAACAAATATGTAAAAAATATTTTCCTCCACAAATATTTAGTCCCATCAATATATTCTAAACCAATAAAAAATATATATATAAATTTATAAAATTCATAAAATATTTTTTAATTTTAAAAAATAATAATAATAAATGATTTTAAAAAACATTGGATAAATATATAAAAAAACATGCAAATTAATATCTATTCAATTTCAATTAACTTAGAATAGTCCCTAACAAAGGAAAAGACCTAAGAATTCATTGAAAAAAAGCATAGGTTCTTTACTCAAGAATCCTATTTGGGAACATGGAATTATTCTCTCTTTTGGAATAATCACCCACTCCATCTTTGATCATAACCATCGACTTTGATAGTGTCGAAACATGATTTAGTGTCGAAACATGATTTATTCCCCTTCTCCATCTTTGATCATAACCATCGACTTTGATAGTGTCGAAACATGATTTATTCCCCTTCTCTCTTTGTTAGGACTAAACATGGTTCGCATGAGAGATTTGATAATCTAAAAAAAAATATTATAAATTGATTTGTGAATTAATTTTATAAAAAAGTTGAACAAAACTTAAATTTAAAAATTGATTTGAAGTATGTAGATTTTAGCAATTTCTCCTATTACAGTTTGTAAGTCTAGAATCAATGCCCACCATATCAAGTATCAATAGAGCCAGCGAAAACAAACCGCCAACGTGATATCCAATGGGAATCCTGCAAGCGATGTGGAGTGCAATGTTCTCGTTATGGTGTACAATATTAAAACTTCTCCATGTTTTGGCGATGTGGAGTGAAGTGTTCTTGTTATGGTGTACAATATTAGAGCTTCTCCACTTTTTGGTTCCTTCAACGTTGGCAATGCATATTGATACTTGCATATTAATTTTGGCAGGTAATCGCTCCATTTTTTTTTTGACAAGACTCCTCCATCCCATGAGGAGTAGCTCTCCACGCTCAAGGGATCCTATAAGAGATGATCCAAACTAACATGTTAGGAAAATCCTAAGTAGTAAAATATGAAATTGCATAATTGAATTGGATAAAAGAATTGATTAAAAAACTTTCTCAATCTTCCAACTTTAGCTTAGAAAGATAACATAATCTCATAAGTAGCAACTTTGTTTGAATGATGATGAATTTCAAAGTTAGAAAGCTAACAGAAACCAGTACCTATTGTTCTTTGATGGAACGTCTAAAGGAAACCTAAGGACAACAATTACGAGGAGGCTAATTTTCAAGCTTAATTAAAGGACTAGGGACAACCCCCATTAATAAAGAGAGGCTCTCACAAATTTTCAATGTCTCACATTGCTCAATGAGAATGAAATGGCCCAAGTATTAATGATTGGTGACTATGCCATTATCATTCGATCCTTTTCCAGATTAACTCATGGAGCATCTAAAGGAAGCCCAAGGACAACAATCTATTGTTCTTTGATGGAACGTCTAAAGGAAACCCGAGGACAACAATTAGGAGGAGATTAATTTTCAAGCTTAATTAAAGGACTAGGGACAACCCCATTAACAAAGAGAGGCTCTCACAGATTTTCAATGTCTCACATTGCTCAAGGAGAATGAAATGGCCCAAGTATTAATGATTGGTGACTCTGCCATTATCATTCGATTGTTTTCCAAATTGACTCCTTTGCAAAATATCAAGTTATTTTGTTTGATGCAAAGGATCATCTCCCTAAGCCTTTCCTTTGCAAAAATATATGTGTTCCATGCCCTAAGATTACAAAATGAAATGACAAATGCACAAGCCAATTTGGGAGTAAGCATAGGGAAGGGGTTGATAAAAATCAATTGGGGGTGTTGGCCTATGCACCCCTCCCATGAAATATTTTGCATTTAAGGTTATGAATCACTCACAAAACAAGGGTTCAATCATGCACCTTGGAATTTATGCACACCACCTTATGTCATATCGACAATGGTGTGTGAGCAATTAAATAGAGTCACYGCCCTAATGGTGAATGCATGTGGMTTTCAAATGGAACAAGCTATGGAAGGTCTTTGTGTGCTAGACCTTGGTCCCATGTTTAGATTTTCCAATCTAGTAGAACAGATTGAGAGTGGGGCAGTGTAACGTCCCTGGCCACCGACCCATGTCGGGTAACGCTACCCAAACAACCTTAACCTTGCCTTTCCTGCTCCGATACCGTTTATGTGACATTCCCGACCTTAAATAGAAGGCCAGGCCATGCCACTGAGTAACTTTGCGAAAATAATCACATATAAAACTTAACCGAAAGATAGAGATAACATTTGGTATTCACACTTATAAATATATATCTATCTAATGCAATTAAACAAACGTCAATACTCTACTCATACACATGTTCATGTGGAAGCAACATTTAACACATACATGCAACATATATATACATGCATTACTCATTAATTATAATGCAAATACAAATACAAAGCATACAGTGAACACAGAATTAGTACTTATATTTTAATAGATTACCACTAACTGTGTGCAGACCTTCCATTAACCTCCCAGCCTTAGACCACGTTGTTCATCACACTCAACAGTGGGTCACCCCTGAGCTAGGACTAGACTCCACCGAGCAAGGGAACTCTAGGCTTGGAAAGGACAATAAGAAAGTTGCATAGAACAATAGGAAGGATCTTTTATCCCATGAGCCACTTACGCCCACAACCCACAGACCCTCATTCCCCACATGCCTACTCCACCTGTTAGTGATATTTCTTGCTAAGGGGTTGAATTGCAAAAGAGCGGATCAAAACCCACTTATCCTAAGTTTTGGGCGCAAGCGCATCTGCATTAAACAAGAGTCACTTTTAGACGGCTGGATTTTGCACGCATAGATCGACGGCGCATAGCAAATTCCGGACCCCCCTTGCCTTTCG
>JASDQU010438899.1:80727-101287 GCA_032191745.1 Picea mariana | reverse complement strand
GAGCGAGGAACAACAGAGATTAAAGGAGAGCGTTCATAAGGTATGTACACCATCCATTTCTCTTAGTTTCATTCAATAGCTAGATCTAGGGAAAGAGTAGTATTCTGTCACATTTTGTTCCAGATCCAGGTGGATCTGGGGAGATTGGTCTGTGTCCGCACTCACGAATTTATCCATAAACAATCCTTCTCCTAGTTTTTACACCTTTGTCTTTCTCACCAATTATATGACTTGCAGGATGATTCTTTTGAGTAATTTTGGAGGAAGAATTTGATGTTATCTACTGATTTGAGTCTGCCTGAGTATTTGTATCTTCATCTAACTTGAATTTTTCTTTTTCTAATTCTTGGACCTGTTCATCTTCAGCTTCAGTTGTGTCCTCTGTAGCAGACTCAATATTTCTCATCTCTCTTACTGGAACTCCTTCATCAACCTTTAAGTCAATGCAATCAAATAATTTAGACAATCTTTTATTAAAGAATCTATACCCTTTAATATTGGTATCATATCCTAAGAAGATACCTTCATCATCCCTGTCATCATACTTGCCAAGGTTTTCATTATTATTCTTTATGTAGCACTTACTCCCAAAGACATTGAAGTGTTTGATTGAAGCAGGTCTTCCATACCACAGTTCATCAGATGTCTTGTCACTATGTGGTCTGAGGTGGGATTTATTAAGAATATGGATTGTTGTGTGTATTGCTTCTACCTAGTAGGTCTAACCAATATTCTTTTCATTCATCATTGACCTAGCCATTTGTTGAACTATTCTGTTTTGCCTCTCAACTACTCCATTTTGTTGTGGAGTTCTTGGGATTTTGTATTCTCTCTTGATCCCATGTTTATCAAAGAATTCCTTGAAATCACTTGACATACATTCTCCTCCTCTGTCTGATCTTACTTCCTTTAACCTATTTCCTATTTAATTCTCAGTTAAATCCTTAAATATTTTAAATTTCTCAAATGCTTCAGCTTTTTCTTTGAGAAAATCAACCCAAGTGAGTTTGGAGTAATTATCAATGATTAGCATGAAGTATTTTTCCTTCCCCGTGCCTTCCTCTCTTGATGGTCTACATAAATCCATATGAACTAATTGGAGTGGTTTCTCTCTTGAAGTAGAGCTCTTGTATTTAAACTGTGTCCTGGTTAGCTTTCCTACTTGGCAGGGTTTACACACTGAATCTTGTGGCTTTAATAGTCTTGTAATATCTTTTACTGCCTCAAGATTTTTGAGCTTGATTAAGTGGTCAAATTTTAGATGTCCAAGTCTCCTATGCCATAACCATCTTTCATCATGTTTGCTTAGATGACACTCTTATCTATCTTTTTTCATCGCATATACATTATTATCTGTCCTTATGCCTTTAGCCACCACTTGTCCTAAGTTTACAGACTTTATCTTACAATATTTGGAAGTGAACACCACTTCACATACTCTGTCACACATTTGACTTACACTAGCAAATTATGTTTCAGCTCATCTACAAGCAGAATATCTTGGGCTTTTCCTTTACCATTACTCAAACTCACCATCCCTTTACCCTTGATTTTACCTGGTTCGTCATTTCCAAAGGTCACATTTCCTATTTTTATTTTACTTATACATATAAACTTATCCTTGTCTCTAGTCATGTGCTTGGAACATCCACTATCTATATACCAGGGGTCTTTTTGTTTTTGAGCTGAAAGTACTAGACCACATTTTTCACTATCTTTCTTTTTCCATGTGCTGGCATTTCTAGCTAAGGGTTTTATGCTTTGATCTTCTTTGTAACTCTTCAGATGTAAGTTTGCATATTTTTGGACAAAGTTATGACAGTTATAGCATTCGAGCTCATTGTTCAATAGGTCAAAGTGATTCGTGCAACTTTGTCTACTCATTGGCTATTTAGTTCTATGTTACAAAGATTGTTTATTTATTTATCTCCTCAATTGCATGTCTCTAAACTTAATTTGACAATTTGCAACTGTATGACCAAAATTAGAGAAGTAAAAATAGTAACCATGGAAGAAATTTTGGTACCTAAAGGATGGCCTTCTTTTTGGCATTTTTTGCTCCATCTTCTGATATCTTTGTTTTTTATCAGGGATCATCTTGTCTTTATTAGCTTTTGGTGGACAATTACTCACATGGTCTGATTGTCTACTGACTTGAAACTTGATCATCTTTACTGGCTCTTTGATTTTTGGTTGTTTGCTGCTTGAACAACTTATATTACCCAACCCAATATTCAGTAAAGGAGATCTTTGTTTTCTCATAATGTCGTTTAGTTCTGCTGAGGCTTTAATTCTTGGAAGATTTTGGAGATACAATGCTTTGAACTTCTCCATCTCTTTTATGGTTTTTACTACCTCTTATTCCAAGGCTTCACATATTGCCTTCTTCTCTGATAATTGTTGTTTCAGAATGTCCCCTATTTTATTTGCCTCTTCTAATTCCACTTTTAGTAGGGAAAATTCTTCATCGGGTTTTTTATTGTCTTTCTCTAACTGTATCAACAATTGTTTTTTCTTTTTCTTCTTAAATATGAGTCTATCAATTTCTTCTAAGGAACTGATCAGTTCTCCTTCGAAGTCAACCATATATTCTTCATCATTAACATCACTTCCTATGATTTTTTTATCATAATCCTCTTTGGCCATAAGCATAAATTCATTAACCTTATCTTCACAAGAAGAATCACTATCTGTGTCTCCTGAAGAGTCATCATTGTTTACACAAAATTTTATTTTTACCAAATCTCTTGGATTTGTACTTCTCTTCACCTTCAACGTTCTCATCCTTCTTCTTGTGTGGACATTTAGATGCAAAGTGACCTATATTTCCATAGTTAAAACATTTGAAGGGAAACTTTCCTTGGTACTTGCCTGATCCTTTCTTTAGTCTTCTCACAAATATTTCTTCAATTTCATCAGGCTCAGAATCCTCATTCTTATCTTCTTTAAATGACGGTTCTCTAGAGGTGGGTTTATCTTTACCTATCCTCATTTCATAAGAAGTTAGAGTTCCTAGGAGTTGGTCAATAGGAACAAATTTTACATCATTAAGTTCTTCTAAAGAGGAGACCTTTCGGTTGAACCTATCTGGCAGAGATCTCAAAATTTTCTTAACTAAAGAGGCTTCCTCAATTTTTTCACCAAGTCCTTTCATTGCATTTACTAGTTCTTCAACTCTTGGAAAGTACTTCCCAATAGTTTCATACTCTTTCATATTTAGTTGTTCAAACTATAATATGTAGGTTTGAAGCTTGGCATCCTTTACCTTCTCATTACCTTCATGACTGCTAATGTGTTTGTCCCAAATTTCTTTGGCAGATTCTAAGTGCATAACTTTTACAAATTCTTCTTCTGAAAGGCCACTCAGAATAACATTCATAACCTTACCATTGAATTTGAATTCTAGCTTGTCATCCTTAGAATCTAGTACAATTGGCTTCACATAACCAGTCTCTACCACATCCCAGACATCTGCACCTAAATCCATTATGTAGGTTTTCATCCTAACTTTCCAGAAGGAAACGTTTGTTCCATTGAATGGGGGGGCCTTATTGGTTGAAGTTCCTTCATGGCTATTCATTTTTAAGATCTAGGATCTACCCTTAGATAAAAGGAACCTGCTATGATACCAATTGTTAGACAACTGAGGGGGGGGTGAATCAATTGTTATTGTTCTTAAAAAATTATACCCATTTTAAACTCATTATAGAACACTCAATGATGATCACAATAATTCAGGGAAGTAAGCAATAGAGTATTCAACATCAATCACACACATGAAGTATAAAGAAACAGATATTCCTGAGGAAACCCATAAAGGGAGAAAACCTCTTCTTCTTCGAATGATAGGTAGTCTTTTTATGTTCTCTACATCATCTATCTTTGAGCACCAACTCAATGTGAGGCTACCACCTCTGTTTTACAAGATGCAACTTGTTGAGAGAACCAACTCTTTGGTTTCTCTAGCACCAACTCCCTGATTGTTCCAGCACCAACTGGATGGAAGCATCAACTTCCTGTCACACAGGGACCAACCTGTATAACAGAGAACAATATTTCTCCCTTACACTGTCCTACCACCCTATTTTTTCTGGCTGTAACTAGATGGAAGCTACAACTCCCTGTGTTCAAGCACCCACTTGAAACTTTGAGGACAATAGTCCTCCCTAGCACCACCCTACCACCCTGAGATATAAGTCTTTTCTTGCTGAAATTTATTATAGTGATACAGTATTCATCAATGGCTTACCAGTCTCATCACTGTTCTACTACACTTCTATGCTCTGCCTACATCAGTGTCTTCCTGATTGTATCTCCTTATGCTTTCTGTTCTTTTGTGTTTTATGCTCTATGTGCCATGTCCATTATGTGTGATATGCCTCCCCTCTACATTTTTTGTTCATACTGTTATATTCGTTACATACAGTTCAACTTGTTTTACAAATTAACAACACCACTTCTCTGTCACAACATTTTACTTTTATTCTTTCTCTCATCATTCGTTACACTCTGCGTATCCAACGCTCAAGTCGGGAATCTAAAAAACGTGTAGGAATCATGATTCCAATGCTCAGGAACAATGATTCAGTTAGTGTAACTGAATCATAACTGATCAATAAACCATGAGGTGAAATAGTAACCCTTTGATCAGATTCTATTTAATCGACACCATTGGATTATACACGTAGAGGCTTTTTTATTTTTCAATGCATAACCATCGAAGTGGATCCTAGCAATGCTAGCTCCTTCCTCAATATTTTGTTGATGTGACCTTGGGAAATGCTCTCATGTGACCACGTGATTGTGGGCATGGACAAAGGTGGATTGAGGGAAATCCTCTTTTCATCCCGTAATTCACTACAGAGCTCCATGTATTCTTTCTCGAAAACTGTGGTTTTAATTGCGGACTGCCTTCAACATTTTAAAGTTCGTGCAACTTCAATCTCTGCAATGCGACGGAACCATCAATCTCATGATCTTGACGGTGCTCCTGAACTGAAGGATTAGATCTAACCTTCTTAAATCAATGGTTGTGATCTATTTCATGATCTAGGCTCCAGTAGTTTGAAATATCAAACCCTGCTTTCCTCCATACGCCAATCTTCCAGAGTCGATGATCTACAAACACCCATCCTTCTTAATCGATGGCTCAGCCTCTACTTCGGGAATTTGACCTTTCAACCAAATCAATGATTCTACAGCCCCTTACTCGATTCAATAGTCAAGATCTCCTTCGCTACTCCGGGCTTCAACGATTTCAATTATCAACCCTCATGCTTTCCTAGAACACTTTTAGTCAGATTCCACATATTCCTTCATGTGCCCTCCTCAAATCAACGATCCTTGTTCACTTTGAGACTTCGACCTTCAGGAATTTCAAACCTTTCTCCTTCACATTTTCTCGGAGTAGTTTTGCCTGCAATCAACAATCTATTGACACATACCCTATAGATTGATCACTTGCTGAATAAGTCATAAGCGACCGCTTGCTGTTGGTTAACACTTCCACTTATATTCTCCTTCCACTATACTAGATCAACAGTTGAAAATGCACAAGAAGTGATCTTTAGATCGAATGACTCATGTTCATTTCGGGACTTCGATACTTTAGGTATCTACTGGTGGTGAAAATCCCAAAGTAAAAATCCCGGAGTGACATAACTTGCTTACATCACTTGATGGCGTGGCACAAGCTGAGTGTCTCCCACGTGTCACTCAGATTCATGATTTTCATGTACCTGAAATTTCGATTTCATCTTGACACTTGTCATTATCTGACTATGCCATGTGTCTTTGTTGATGTGGGTGAGACGTGTAGGCAGTGTAGTAGAGTGTGACGTCGGAGCGTGGAGGTGGTATGTATGAGTTATTTGGTGGTTTACTTAGAGGGGAGGTTAGGCGGTAAGTGGTAATGAGTGAGGGGAGCTCGAGTTGACAAGAAGGTGACACATATGAGGGTCCCACATGGAAAATACCACCAACTTGGACCCCCCCCATAGT
The DNA here is from genome assembly GCA_032191745.1 of Picea mariana. Taxonomy (NCBI): domain Eukaryota; kingdom Viridiplantae; phylum Streptophyta; class Pinopsida; order Pinales; family Pinaceae; genus Picea; species Picea mariana. Next base: position 95,287 of record JASDQU010438899.1, on the reverse strand, counting down.
TAAAGGAAGAAAGGTCGAGGGGGTACGATATGCCCTATCAACCATAGATCTGAGTATCCAATTATCAGCCACTGAGATTAGTGTGCCCTTATTCTAACTTATCCTATCCTTCCACTTTAGAATGATATGACGATAGAAATTTACTCCGACTCTCTATCTCTCCGGACTTCGGTGATTTCAAATCTCAAAATTTGCTCCCTGTTTATCATATTCGTCACTTAATTTTCTCCGATGGTCATGAAGACTCTCGAAGTAGATCCACGATCAAGGATTTTGATCTGGATCACGTTTTCATACTATGCTTTACCTTCTAAGATTTTATCTCTACATATTGTTCACTTCTCCTCCTAAGCTTATGCTTTTCCTGTTTTCCATCATTGTTGATGTTCTTTCCATCTATGACAAGCACACTCTTCCTGTAAAAACATGCCAACAAGGCAACCCTCTTTTATGAGGGAAATGTATTACGGCTATGTATCATTGTGAATATTGTATTCTGAGTGAGGAGACTATGAGAAAAATAAGAGGAAGCTACAATGGGTGTGTTGTAGGTTGTATCCCTTCATTTGCTAGATAATAATAAAGGAAGGACCTGGAAATTTCTCTGGTGGATGTATCCCACACTAGGTGAACCACGTATATCTGTGTCTCTATTGTATTGTGTATCTTTTGTGTTTTATTTCTGCATTTGTTTTATTTTATTTCTTTGCAGTCCTCTTTTTCTAACAACTGGTTTCAAAGTGAAAGGTAACTCATAGGAAAAGAGGGTTCCTAGTTCAAGTGGGAGCAATGGCAAAACATATAATGTTTAGGGTCGATAAATTTAACGGCCAAAATACCAGTTATGGAATATTCCAACAGAATATTATTTATATCACAAGGATATATGTAAATGTGTTGAACCTACATAGAATAGATCTAGCTGGAAAATACTACACACATTTGTAGAGAGAAATTGAGAAAGAAGAATAAAGATAGAAAGAATGGAAGAATTCTCACTAACCGTATTCCACACTCAAAGAGTGGATAATTTACAATATATATAGAATAAATGATTAACTAATGAGCCATAATGGTGGTCTAGATTGATCTGGACACACACCAATAGTTACAAGAGTAAACTGCCACCTAGTCTAGTCTCTTAGGCAGTTATGGGAGTGAAATGCCACCTAGTTGAGTTAACTAGTCACCTAGTCTTCAGTTAACTGACTGAACAAAGAGTAGTGATTTGGTGATGATGCATGAAAAATTTTCTGCATGTGACTCATGAGATGCATGCCATATATATTCCACATGAATTTCAGAAAACAAATATGAAATGGAGTAGACATCGTCTTCAATTAATGGAATACAAATTTCTGCAAAAACTTTTGTAGAAGACTCTTCATAATAAGAGACTTGATCTTCTGATGGCTTCTCTTATGGCTCTATCTGTTTGACCTCCTGCATGAAATATTCACAACATTCTTTATTCCCAGATAGAACCTCCAATCTGGTCCAGAATGCATTTGGAGTTAATCCTTGTGATTCTTCATATACTTGATGGAAAAGTTTGGGAGAAACAGACATGCCGATACTTCCTATGGCCATATCTTGTCTATTGAGAAAGTCATTTTTCTCATCGACAGAATCAGGCTCTACTTCCATTGCCATAGTTATTTGGTACAAGCCTTTGCATCTAAGATGAAGCAGAATTTTTGGCTTCCATTCGAAATAGTTATGAGGCATGAGAAGTATTTCCAGCGAATAATCCATCTTTTTGTTGTCTTCAATCTTTTGTACCTGCAAAAAATGATTTGGTGTAGATTTTTCTTAGCAGTCTGTCGGCTCTGATACCATGTAAATGTGTTGAACCTGCACAGAATAGATCTAGCTAGAAAATACTACACACATTTGCAGAGAGAAAATGAGAAAGAAGAAGCAAGATAGAAAGAATGGAAGAATTCTCATTAACCATATTCCACACTCAAAGAGTGAATAAGTTACAATATATATAGAATAAATGATTAAATAGTGAGCCATAGTGGTGGTGTAGATTGATCTAGACACACACCAATAGTTACAAGAGTAAACTGCCACCTAGTCTAGTCTCTCAGGCAGTTATGGGAGTGAACTGCCACCTAGCTGAGTTAACTAGTTAACTAGTCTTCAGTTAACTGTCTGAACAAAGAGTAGTGAGTTGGTGATGATCCCAATGTTGCATGGTGACAAAATCAATGCAACATCTAAACTCAACTCAACTATTCAAACTGAAGTGTCAACTGAAAGAGAATATTCTCCAGGTGGAATATTCTCCCCTAAAATATATGAGACTTGATAATGACTAATTATGACTAATAAACAAGAAAAAACCTTAGGAAAAATAAATCCTAGGTGTGTGTGAATTATCTCCAACAATATATTCCTACCATTAGGTGGAATAACGAATAATTTGATGGCCATGAAGAATGAAGAATGGGAGGTTATTGACAGAAGCCACTAGAAACTATATGGCTGAGCCTGGCAGCATCGGTGGCTTTCAGTATTTAGAAAGAAAATACAATGAAGGAGTTGATGGATGCATTGGCTAAACTATATGAAAAACCCTCAATGTCCAATAAGGTATTTCTAATGAAGATATTATTTAATATAAATATGCCATAAGGTGGGTCTATTGCAAATCATTTAAATGAATTTAATACGGTTACTAATCAACTAAGTTCTGTAAAAGTGGACTTTGGTGATGAGGTCAGGGCTCTTCTAATCTTGTGCCCATTTCCAAAAAGTTGGAATATCTTGGTCATGGCTATAAGTAACTTTGTCTCTGGTTCAAACACTTTAAAATTTGATGATGTTGTTAGTGTTATCCTTAGTGAGGAAATGTGATGGAAAAGCACAAGTGAGACATTAGGTAATGTGTTAAACATGGAAAATAGGTGAAGACAAAAGGATAGAGGAAAGGGCTTAGGGAACCGCGATAATTCTAGGAAGGGAAGATCCAAATCCATATTTGGAAAGATAGAATGTTGGAATTGTGGGAAGAAAGGACATTTGAAGAAAGACTACAGAGATCCAAAGAAACAAAGAGATGGATAGTAGGAGAAAAATCAGGAAGCAAATGTAACAGGTGATGTGTTATAAGATGCTTTGATTCTTTCTATAGATAATATTTTTGAGTCTTGGGTAGTAGATTCAGAGGCTTCATTTCATGACACACCTCATAGGAAACATTTTTTATATTATGTTCAAGGTGATTTTGGATAGGTTCATTTGGGTGATGATGCACCATGAAAAATTGTTGGAATGGGAAAGGTAAAAATAAAGCAAAGAAATGGAAACCAATGTTTTTTGAAAGAGGTAAGACATGTTCCATATCTATGGAAAAATCCAATTTCAACGGGGAAGTTGGCAAGTGAAGGTTGTATATCCATATTTACAGATAAGGTGGGGAAGGTCACCAAAGTATCATTGGTGATAGCAAAAGGAGAGAAGGTAGGTACATTGTATTTATGTACTGGTAATACTAACTCTTCTATCTCTTTAGATTCTACATGAGTGGATACAACATTGTGGAATCATAGGCTTGGGAACATGAGTGAGAAGGGGATGCAAATACTTCACAAAATAAATATGTTGCTAGATATTAAACAAATTGATTTGGATTTCTGTGAGCATTGTGTTTATGGAAAACAAAAGAGAGTCATATTTCTCAGACTCGAAAAAGAAAAGAAAAGTGAAAGGTTAGAGCTTGTGCATACATATGTATGGGGACCAGATCATGTATCATATCTTGGTGGCTCTCATTATTATATTACTTGTATTGATGATGCAACTAGAAAAACTTGGGTTTAATGCATTCGACAAAAATATGATATTTTTTATACTTTTAAGAAATGGAAATCTTTGGTTGAGAATGAGACAGGAAAAAAGTTGAAGTGTCTCAGATCAGAAAATGGAGGTGAATATTGCAGCAAGGAGTTTTATGATTACTGTTGGTGCAATTATATGCATAATATATTACCAAACATAAATTATCAACCAAGATTCGTAATCAGTAGAGTTGATGCACTATATGTGTCGATAACAGATAGGTTCCTGTGTGTGTTTAGTATAGATTAGATAACAAAACCATTTAGAAACCAACACACTCTTGAAGATGGCAATATTCACACAATTCAAAAGTTGGAAAGCAAAACTCATAAACAAGCAAAAACTCGTGCTTAAGTGATGGACATGTTCATTGATGGCTCATAAAAAGAAAAGATGAACTTTGATTCTATCTCCTGGAGAAACTAAACTGACAAGTAGGATGCTCCATTAAAGCTCATGTATGGTGAAATATGGAGATCCAACCATTCCTACATTACCACACTTTGAAACACATTCGAATAGTGAAATCAAACAAAATAACATGAAATCAAAATAACAGGTACATGAAATGAAAATCTACACTAACAATTTACAATAAGCTTACCAAGTTGGATCGGTGGCCCTTGCCAATGCCAACATGGAAGCTTTAGATCAACAAATGATAACTTCGAAGAGAGACAAAATCACTGAATCCAAACTTGCATTAATCTTCAACAAGTAGGTTTTTAAAAGGAGTCTCTTCATGAATCCAATCTACCTCATAATAATTCTCCTCAAGAACCTATCTCATAACAATTCCCTTAATCTACATAATAATGAATCCTCTAATCTACATAATAATAATTCTCATCCTTCACATAATATTGATTCTCTCCTTCTCTTCATGAAGAGAAGGCACTCTCTTTTATACATGAGATCTTTGAAAAGGAGATAAACATCTCATAATTATAGATCCACTTTTCTCTCAACCCATTTCCCTTTATTAAAAAATACAATCCCTTCAAATCCTCACACATATCTCTCATATATCTTGGATAAGATATGACAACTAAATCTCCATGATCTTCTCCTTGGATTAGTATTGAATTATCTCCTCAAATATTGAAATGGTGGAGGAAGTATTCGAGAAGTCTTTGGAATTAATCCTTCACATATTCCTACACATGATAAAGCTCACACATTTTTTAGATATATGAAAACATGTCAATTTTCTAATATTTAATCACAAATTCCCTTTTAATACTAAAATAAATGATTTGGAAAATAATAAGGTTAACCCCATATTTAATTATGAAATGGTATTAATGAATGGTTTATAGAGCGATGAAATGTGAATAATGATGAAGGGAAAGGTGGATGAAAAGAAGGCATTTCTGAGTCCCAAAAATTACTATTCATACCATGGGATTCGTAGAGAGAAGACAGTTCTAGGAACACCACAAGAAAATGGTGTGTCAGAAAGGATGAATAGGACAATCATGGAGTGTGCAAGGAGTATGAGATTTCATGCTAATTTTCCCTTATAGTTATGGGCACATGTTGTAGATATTTTTATTTACTTAATAAATAGATGACCTTCAAGCTCTTTGGATGGTAGAATTCCAGAGGAGGCATGGAAAAGTAAAAAGGTAAAATATTCTTTTTGGAAGACTTTCAGTTGTGAATCATTCGTCCATATTGATAAAGAAAATAGAACAAATCTTGAGGCAAAATCCAAGAAGTGTACCTTTATTGGATATGTTGTTAATGATTTTGGTTATCTCTTATGGGATTATGAAAATCATAAAATAATTAGGAGTAAATATCTCATATTCAATGAGAAGGTCATGTACAAAGATCAGTTGCAGGGAAAAATACAAGAAAAAGAAAAACTAGAATACACAGTGCTTGATGAGATCACTAAAAAAGAAATTCCAAAGGAACCAAAAAATCAAAATGTACAACAATAGGAGTAGCAGGTACCTCAAACTCCTACAAGTGTTGTTATAATATCTACCAGGTTAAGTAGACCCCGTGAATGATATTCTCCTTCATTGTATTATTTATTGTTGACTAATTCTAGTGAACTAGAATGTTATGAATAGGAAATGTAGGTAGACACCCAAAAGAAGCGGGAGGAAGGCATGAAAGAGGAAAAGGATTCCTTGGTAAATAACTAGACTTGGGACTTGGTTCAGTTTCCTGGAAGAAAAAGATCATTACAAAATAAATGGGTTTACAAGTTGAAGGAAGAAGATGGAGGCAAAAAGTGGTACAAGGCTAGACTTGTCGTAAAGGGGTTGCACAAAAGAAAGGTTTACATTTTGATGAAATATTTTCTCCTATTGTTAAAATTACTTCAATTAGGACTATTTTAGGTCTTGTGGTAGTAGAAGATTTGCATCTTGAACAATTAGATGTAAAAACAACTTTTCTCCATGGGGATTTGGAGGAAGAGATTTATATACAAAAGACATAGGGGTATGAGGTCAAAGGGAAGGAGAATTTGGTATGTAGGTTGAAGAATAGCTTGTATGGCCTAAATAAATCTCCAAGGCAATGGTATTTGAAGTTTGATAGGTTTATGACAGAACAAGTTTATAGTAGATGTCATTTTGATCACTGTGTTTATTTTGGAAGGCTAGAAAATGGAAGTTATATTATCTTGTTATTGTATGTAGATGGCATGCTTGTTGCAAGGTCTAGTGTGAAGAATATAAATATGGTCAAGAATAAATTAGCTAATTCATTTTTTATGGAGGATTTGGGTGTTGCAAAGAAAATCCTTGGTATGAGAATAACACGAGATAGGAAAAATCATAAATTGACATTGTCTTAGGGTGAGTACATAGTGAAGGTGTTGGAGAGGTTTAGAATGTAGAATGAAAAACTAGTTAGTTCACCTTTGGCCATCCATTTCAAATTAACTAAAGAAATGTGTCCCAAGACACGGGAGGAGATAGAACACATGTTCAGGGTCCGCTATTCATCAGCAGTTGGCAATTTGATGTATGTGATGGTTTTCACAAGACCAGATATTGCACATACAGTGGGAGTTGTGATCAGGTATATGAACAATACAAGTAAATAACATTGGGAGGTAGTGTTGATTAAGGTTGGTTGTCATTGAAGTCAACCCTTGAAGAAAGTTTGGTAGCAAATTTCGTTAGCAAAAAGCTTTGGTTAATGGACCCAAGGTTGTTTCATGTATAATGGTATGAGTTTTAATATATTTGAAGGTAATACTATTCTATATGGATAGTACATGTTATGTCATTTCTTGTGGTATGTGGAACGTCACATAACTCCTCACTGTCTGAGAGTTATGGCCTTACGAAGTTGAAGGACCCTCATATGTTGGCATAAAGCTCCAAAATGTCAAAGAAGTCAAAGATATTTCAAAGAAGAAATTGTTATTTAAATGATAAATTAAAGTGACAAAGTCAAGAAGGATTATTTAAATAATAAATTGAAGTGACAAAATCAAAGAAGATTATTTAAATGATAAAGTGAGGTTACAAAGTCAAGGAGGAATATTTAAATGATAAAGTAATAGAAAATTTTCTAATTATGGAAAGTGGTTAACCCTAAAAATGAGGAAAATAGGTTAAGTAACCTATATATGGGTTAAGTGACCTAGAAATAGGTTAAGTGACCTAGAAATGGGTCAAGTGACCTAGAAGATGCTTCTAAGGAAGATATTTGGAGAGTATAAATAAGAGGCAAGGCTCTATCATTTAACATCACACTTGCGAATATTGAATATATATAGGTGACTGAGGTAACCAAAGGATATATAAGCTGAATTTCATAGGGATGGTGAAGAAAAGAAGGTTGAAATTCAAGGGAGGATAAATTCTTTTGATGATTCTTTCTAAGGTATGTTATCTACAGGTCATCTCACCATTTTCACAATAAATTTTTTTCTAGAATTCTTAAGACCATGAAATTGATATGCCATTGAGGAAACATATACAAATATATGTGGTAAGAAAATCATCTTGTGGGTCATTGTAGTTTTGGAGTTACACTCCGTGGAAAATAGGGTTTGTGGCTAGTCTTGAAACTAGTCTAAAATAGGTGTTTCGGGTACAAATGTCATAAATTCTTATAAAATATCCAAATTCAGTAAGACCAAATGTGTTGGTTATATTAAATTATTTAGTATGGTGTGTAACATTTTTAGATCCATTCAACAAATATTCTGTGCGAGGAACGCTCTACGAGGTTGATCTCTAGAATAAGCCAGAATTCAACAAGGTATGCCATTTTTTCTATAACTCCTTTTTTGAGAGGTTCCAAGTAGTGACACCTGGAGGAATTGCATAAAACAAACTGAAGAACACTGTGTACTACTTCTAGATATTTATTCATTACAAGTACATAGTTATGATTATTTCATGTTAGGGTTGTTGTAATATTCCAGATATAAAAAGTATGCAGAACAAAATAAAATGTTAGAAATGGAAGATAAACAACAATATAACCAGAACAACACCACAATAACACTGAAATGATATCAAAATAACACCAGAAAGAGAACTTTGATTCTGAGAGCAATGTTCACGGGCCTCTTCGAGGGGGAAACCTCCAGTTGAGTAGGGCTCTATTACAACAATATCCAAGCTAGGGTTCTCATATCCTCGACTCCTATTTATACTAAATATGTCTATCAAATGAACCATCTAGAGGAATATTCTTCTAGAAGTGAAAGATTCTATTAGGTCTTCTTACATTCAACTTATTCTACTTTATTGTAAGGCCTTATTAATATTGACCTTTATTACATCTGAATATATTGTTCTACCTATGTGCGGGTTAGGTCCCCAACATGTCCTTCGCCTTAAAAAAAGCCTTGTCCTCATGGCTTGTCCTCAAGGCTTGAGATGTGGAAATTGTTGCAGAATGGTAGTTAGTTCCCAAGTGGCATTTGCTGGAGTTGTATATTTCCACTGGACTAACACTTCCTTTATGGTTCTCTAATGTAAGCGACACTCACGCTAGTCCAAAACTGCTTGTGGTTGTAGCCAAATGGATCCTTCTTCATCCAATTCAGGAAGGTTGGTTTGAATTTGGAACTTAGTTCCAATCACCTTCTTGAAGCATGAAACATGAAAAAAAGGATGTATCTTAGAATGAATGGGCAAATATAATTGATAGGCCACCTACCCCACATGCTTGAGAATGGTATAAGGACCATAAAATTTKGGCGCCATCTTCTGACAATGCTCGGCCTTGAGGGAATTTTGCTTGTAAGGTTGTAGTCGAAGAAACACCTGATCCCCTTCTGCAAATTGACATTCAGAGCGAACTTTATCTTCTTATTGCTTCATGCAATTATGTTCCATGACCAAATTCTCTTTGAGGSTATGGAGAATAGCCTCTTGAACTGTAAGCGTTTGGTCAACCGCCTGGACCTTCGAGACACCAGGTAAGTATGAGAGAACTGAAGGTGGATTTTGTTCATATACTGCTTCAAAAGGAGTCATGTGTGTAGTTGTATGGTATGAAGTGTTGTACCACCATTTAGATAGGGGTAACCATTGAGCCCACTGATTTTTCTTTTTCAAGGAAAAACACCTCAAATATGTTTCCAAACACTTGTTGACAACTTCAGTTTGACCATCATTCTAGGGATGATACGTTGTGATGATATGCAATTGGGTGCCTTGTAGCTTGAATAGTTCTTGCCAAAAATTAATGGTGAAAGTTGGGTCGCGATTAGAAACAATAGAATGTGTCATGCCATGAAGCTTGAAGACCTTATCCATGAAAAGTTGAGCCACAGTGGATGTTGTAAATGGGTGTTGAAGAGAATAGAAATGAGTATACTTAGAAAGGTGATCAACAACCACCATGATGACTGATTTATTTTCCGATTTGGGTAAGCCTGTGATAAAATCCATAGAGATATCCCTCCAAATAGCAGGTGGAATCGAAAGTGATTGTAGTGTACCAGGAGATTTGACTGTTTCTCCCTTGTTGCATTGACACACGTCACATTCAGCAACAAAATTACAAACGTCTTGTTTCATACCATCCCAGAAAAAAGAATGTTTGACCCTGTCATAGGTTTTGGTAAACCCGAAGTGCCCAGTTGTGGGTGAAGCATGAAGCTCAAAAAGTACTGTGGATTTAAGTTTTGATTGTTTACTTAAATACAAACGACCTTTGTATCGAATCTCATCATGGAGCCAAGAGTACCCTATGGAAACTGGAGCATTGGACTGCAATTGTTGTATCAGATGAGAAATTTTGGGATCGTGTAGCCATTCCTAGTGAATGGCTTGCAGCCAATCTGGTACAATGAAGGATAGAGAAAAAAGGGATCCTTCGTCTTCATCTTTTTGGGAAAGTGCATTCACAACCACATTGTCTTTTGCTTTCTTGTAAATGATCTCATAATCATATCCAAAGAGCTTAGTCACCCATTTTTGTTGCTCTAGGGAGGAAATGTGATGTTCTAGAAAATACTTGAGGCTTTGATGATCTGTCTTAATTTGGAAGCGTTTCCCCAATATATAAGGGCGCCACAGATCAATAGCATGTAGAATAGCCAACATTTTCTTTTCATAGATTGATTTGCCCAGATTTCGTTTAGACAGTTGCTTGCTGGTAAAGGCTAAAGGCTGACCCTCTTGCATAAGGACAACACCAATTCCTTTCCTTGAAGCATCAAATTATAGGACAAAGGTCTTTGTGAAATCAGGAAGGGCGAGAACTGGAGTGGTGCACATGGCCATATTCAAGGTTTGAAAATATTGAGTAGTTGTTGGAGTCCAAGTGAAAGAGTTATTTTTTAGGAGTGCAGTGAGAGGTGCTACAATCTTTCCATAATTCTGAACAAACTTGCGATAATAACCTGTTAAACCCAGAAATCCACGCAAGATTTTGAGAGTTTTTGGGTGAGGCCAGTCTTGCATAGCTTCAATCTTTTTAGGATCCACCCTGACGTTGTCCTTTCCAACCAGATGACCCAAGTACTCGACTTATGGGGTGCCAAAATCACATTTAGAATGTTTCAGGAAAATTTGGTGCTAAAAGAGTAGATGGAGAACTCGATCCACATGAGCAAGATGGTTTGTCCAGGTTTTTCTATAGATGAGTATATCATCAAAGAAAACTAAGATAAAATGACAAAGAAAAGGACAGAAGACATGATTCATGAGCCTTTGGAAGGTGGAGGGGGCATTACACAAGCCAAAGGGCATGACCAAAAAATCATAGTGGCCCTCATGAGATCTAAAGGAAGTCTTAGGAATGTCTTCCTCTTTCATATGTATCTGGTGGTATCCAGAATGAACATCAAGTTTAGTAAAGAAATGGAAGCCACTCAATTCATCCAAGAGGTCATCAATGACAGGAATGGGAAATTTTTCTTTAATGGTAAGTTTTTTGAGGGCATGGAAGTTAGGAAACATTCTCCAAGAACCTTATTTCTTCAAGACCATGACCACAGAAGAAGAGTAGGGGTTCATACTAGGGCGGATAACGCCTGTGTTAAGGAGTTCCTGAACCATTTTCTCAATTTCATTTTTTTGGGAAAAGGGGTGACGATACAGATGGATATTGGGAGGAAGGATTCTTGGTAGAAGGGGAATGGAATGATCACAAACACCACAAGAAGGAGGGAGTCCCTGGGGAGTGGAAAATACCACTTGATGTTTAGAGAGGATGGATTGGAGGTCTTGCGATACCGAGGGTATCTATTTTTCTTGTATGGCATGGAGTTGGGAAATAACGGCAGAATGACCTTTTTTGAGAAGATTTTCCATGCGATGGAAACTAATTATCTCAGGTGAACCAGTGGTGATTCCTTGGAACTTATATTGTTGTCCCTCTCGGTCAAATTGTATGGTTAATTCCTTAAAATCAATGAGAATGGGACCCAAAGTCCTTAGCCAGTCTGCACCCAACACAATGTCACAACCGCCCATGTCGATAGCAAACATATGATATTTCAGGTGGTAGTCACCAATTTGGATATGCACATTTTCACAACACCCTCCACATTTCATGGAGCCACCATTGGCAATCATGATTTGGAAATTATTGACTGCATGGATATAGCAATGAGTTTCTTGGGCAATGCAGCGATGAATAAAATTATGGGTGCTTCCACTATCAACAAGAATGATGACCTTCCTATGCTTGATGTAACTGATTAGCTTGAGGGTTTGGAGATCAAAGAATCCAGTGAGATCGTTTATGGAAAAGACCGGTTCTACTTCGGGAGGGTCTGAGGGAGGGGTTATGTCAATGGTTTCAGGTGACTCACACACAAGGGGAGTTTCAACATCCTCTTCTGAAATATCCTCTGAGATGGCCATAAAAATATTTTGTTCCTTACACTTGTGGCCTGGAAAATATTTTTCATCACAATTATAACAAAGGCCTTTGAGTTGGCGTTCATCCATTTCATCCCGGATCAATTTTTGGATATTTAGTGGAGCAAATGGAGTAGTGGGATTTATTGTTTTAGTGCAAGGGATAAAGGAGGGTTTTCGTTTTTGAGAAGATACAACCTGTTGTGCTTCTTTATCTCTTTTATTAACCTCCACCCAAATCTAAGGTCAAGCCATGAGGACATGGGAACGAATATCATCCTTGAGGCCACTGATAAAACATTCTCAGAAAAAGGCATCAGACATGCCCTCTGTCCGAAAATCTAGGTGCTCAAAAGTAGCTATAAAGTCTTCCACTATTCCAGATTGTTTCAAAATTGTCAAATGACCTAAATGGTTGGTGTCAATGCCAAAGCATTCATAAATATCCGCCACAAAGTGTGTCCAAGCAATATACCCTTGATGGGAAGTTTTTCTCCATTGCCACCATTGCCAATATTCTTGATCTAGATGGAGAACACCATACCGAAGTTTGGAAAAGTCGTCTGTAATGTTGTATAAAGAGAAATAATGTTCCATTTGGGTTACCCATCAAATTTGGTCACATCCACCCACAAAAGGTGTAGTTCAAGTTGAAAGTGATGGGGCTGAAAATTATGGGAATGAGAGGAATTTTTAGCTTCATTATGTGGAGGTGGGTTAGATAAAGGGTTATCTGTAGGGATATGCAACTTGGTGCAGATCATCGAAACAACAGATTAAATTTGGGTAGTCATGTCTTGTTTATGTTCCTCGATTGAGGCGACAATTGTAAGTTGTAAGTTACAGCGGGTTTGTTGTAAGTTGTATCCCTTCATATGTTGGATAATAACAAAGGAAGGACATGGAAATTTCTCTGGTGGATTTAGCCCACACTGGGTGAACCACGTAAATCTGTGTCTCTATTGTATTGTGTATCTTCTTTGTTTTGTTTCTGCATTTGTTTTATTTTATTGTTCCACGGTCTTGTTTTTCTAACAAGATATTGTCTCTTTTAATTTTTTTTTTTCCGTCCCCAAGGGTTAGGTATTCAAGGGTTCTACAGACAAGGGTTTTCCCTATGTTATAGCTCTCTGATATATGTGCGGGGTCCAATAGTAGTACTCGGACCAATATCTCAAGGCACCAACTAAGGAGGCTAGACTGTGCCCTTAGCCGTACTACCCAACTACCCAGGTACTAGAGAGTATCTTCCCAAGTGTTATTCTCAGTGGCCCTATAGCAGTCAAGCGGCTGATCGGTTTATCTAAAGAGGAATTTAGGTAATCTAGGCCGATCCATACACAAGTTTTGTCTAATGCGCTACCACTCGAAGGGGTACCAACAAGGGTTACAAGGGTGGCCAATAGATGTTTGCTTAAGTACCACTTGTATTTCCTACGTGTATGAATCCCTCAACTATGGGTTTATGTGCGTAACGATAGATCTGTGTGGCGTAAAGACGTTGAAATATGTCTCTACCCTAAAAAAAAATTAACCCACTATTTATGGCGAGGAAAGTTCTCTGATACCACATGTAATATTCCAGATATAAAAAGTATGCAGAACAAAAATAAAATGATAGAAATGGTAGATAAACAACAATATAACCAGAACAACACCACAATAACACTGAAATAATATCAAAAAAACACTAGAAAGAACACTTTGATTCTGAGAGAAATGTTCATGGGCCTCTTCGAGGGGGAAATCTCCAGTCGAGCAGAGCACTATTACAATAATATCCAAGCTGGGGTTCTCAGACCCTTGACTCCTATTTATACTAAATATGTCTATCAAAAGAACCATCTAGAGGAAGATCCTTCTAGAAGTGGAAGCTTATATTAGGTTTTCTTACATTCGATTTATTCTACTTTATTGAAAGGCCTTATTAATATTGACCTTTATTACATCCGAATATATTGTTCTACCTATGTGCGGGTTAGGTCCCTAACAATTTTAAACTAATCCCAAACTAGTCATGTGAGACTAAAGAAAAGTTTGATGAAAATGCTAGTCTTTTGTTGTGAAAGTTAAGGAAGGTTTTCAAGTATGTGATCATATACACCAGGTCTATTACAGAGCTACAAATCATAATTGGATGATGAAATTGATGATGGATTTTGGTTAAGGTACATGTTGGGTACATGGTTGAGACAAGTAGTTGATGAGTTGGCACATACATGAGGTGTATAGTTGATGATGTTGGTACATATTGATGAGTCATAGTTGATGAGTAGTTGAAACATGATTGGTACATACTTGGTACATCGTTGGATGCACTTGTTTATGGTATAGGTTGATTACAGGTTGTTTGGTACAGGTTGGTGCATGGTTGATGCACTTGTTTATGGTACAGGTTGATTATA
>JASDQU010438898.1:39672-55230 GCA_032191745.1 Picea mariana | reverse complement strand
TTGAATGTGAAAAGGGGCTCTTTAGGGCACCATTAGGTCTTTGACCAGCCTCCCCACGCAGATTGAGCTCGGATTTGATGTCAAATCGACTTGGGAGCCGATCCAATAGTGGTTGGGAGGCCGACCAGCTTCATAAATGCGCCGTTTGGCAGGCGCACGGGTTTTGCACCCCACAACCGCGCTTATGCGCCCGATATACGATGATATTGCGCGCATGCGCTAGTTTTCAGTGGGTGCACTGCGCTTTTTAATTTTTTAGCCAATTTTGTATAGTTTTGGCTCTTTTGCTGTGCTATGGAACTAATCCTTGTGCCATGAATGACTGTTTTTCTGTGCTGATGATGTTGAGTTCTTGTCGCCCTGTGCGGACGAAATTTCAGTGATAACACCTTGGATTGAAAGAGATCAGGCCAGAAGGCAAGAAGAAGAAGAAGTTTTAGAACAGAAGAAGCAAGAGTTAAAAGAATTCATGACTAGAAAGATCACACACTTGGTTGAAGAACATAAGAACAGATCGAAGCTATTTAATACCAGATACCTAGATATCAAAGTTGCAAGAACACTAGAAGACCCACATAATATTAAAGCACCTATTCCAGATAAAGAAGAAGGATCACCCTCAAATCTTAGGAAAGAATCTCAACAACGCGAAGTCCCTATGTCAAAAGAAGATAAGAATCAAAATGGAAAAAGGCATATTGAGACGAAGCTCACTGGGAAGAAGGATATAAAGATAAGAAATAAGCAATCTAAGATCGAAAAGCTGCAGAAGATTCCAGAAGAAACCTCAGAGAAGAAAAATTTACAAAATTGGAGCTTCGTCGGGATATCAGAACAATGACATATGGCACTTCGCCATGACGAAACAATATAGCTTTTGGGGACATTATAACCATTAGACCAACACTCCGAATGAGTAGAAATACATTTATGGACAGACAACTCACCATCTGACCGTTGGGACTGTGCCATAATAGAGATAACAGAGTTAATGAAGGCTTCATACCCGTTGCAAGTGACCCGTTGCCGAGTTACCTGTTTATCCCATCGCGCCATGCACCGAGAACACTATTTCCAAATGAGAGTTTGAGCCTGCAGACTGAGTCGATTTTATACAGTGATCATCACACTCTCGCTGTCTATCCTATTACAGTATCTAAACCCGAGATTGTTAACCCCGAGTGTCCGAGTGTGTATGTCTGACGAATTGAGTGTTGTAGAGAAAGCTGTTGAAGAAGTTTTGATAGACCTCATGACTAAAAGAGTCATGTCAATGTCTATGGGTGTACAAGCATCGTTGCCGAGAGGACTTCCAGCCTCTCCATCCACTGCTCATGGAGCTAGACCATCCTGACCATCTGATGAAAAGAGAACCAAGAACATGGATGATCTAGCAAATGATAAACTAATCTCGACCATATTACCCGTCTATATTCCACCCCTGAGCGACGCAGTAAATTGAGACAGTGTGCCCAAAGATTTTGAATACACCTTGGTCACTGCGTACCTCCCGAAGGGGATACGTGCAGTTCGAGCATACCAAGATAAGATTGTGGCGTTGAAGTTTAGCGACTTCAACCTCGAAGATCTCAAAGTTTACAACATGCTTGCCCCACATAAGTGCCTGACCCGGACTAAGGGGAAGAATTCGAAGATAATCCCCTAGTTGTGGACTATGAACCTCATGTAGTCCACCCTACTGAATGTCATGAAGATTCCTCACTTTGGACGACACCAGTAGGTAAATGCATGTGTCAAGATGTTGCACTCTTGTTACCATGGAGGTTATTTGTGGCTAAACCTCCGTATAACAGTTGATCTGACACTTCAATCGGATCACGGGGTTGAGTATGCAAGGACCCGATCCATAGGAGTTTTACCCTGGAAAAGCCATGGATCACACTCTAGCACAACAGATCAAGGACACTTATGGCGATGTCGAGAAGGGAACATGAGGTTACAAAGTAGATTCTATCCAGAGTGGCACACTGCGTCTCACCTGTTAGTTGATTGCAGGGAAGTTAGTCCGAAAGAACCGACCTACCCAAGACACCAATTTTGTAGTCAACCTCGCGGGGAAGTGCACGGAAGGTCTCCAAATGAACTAGGTGATGTACCTAGTGAACCAGTTGGAACTCGACTGCAAAGAAGCACAAGATCAAGGATATGGATTTAATTTCAGCTAGCTTTTGATACTGATAGCATTTATTTCTTGGGAGATGCCAGAAGGTACGACCTTCCCGGACATCGAGCCTTTTGAACCACTGGCCACAAAGTTCAGTACACTGTGGTACTCTAGAAACATGAATAAATAGTGGCAATCAAATGTTGTTTTTCATACCTACTACAATCAGCTGAAGGTAGCCATATAGTCCGAGCCTCACATGACTCTGAACACTATACACCGGTTCAGGCCTATGATGAAGTTCAACGCAGATTGACATTTTACTTACATCACTACGCTCGCTGAGGAACAAAAGCAACAACTTCAGTCCTACTACAAGCTGACATAGGAGGAATTGGAGGAGATCATGAAGGACTGGTCGGTGAACATCCTTGGTCCTGCAGACCCTACGGATATATCCGACATCGATAGCCTAGAAACTGCATAGGATACACTCAGACCTAGTGGGGCAAAGAAAATAGAAGAGGTCCAACAATTAGACAACGCATCCATGAAGACTGCCTCCATCTCACTAGAGTAAGGAGGTGATGGATTTAGGTGACAAAGAAGTTGAACATAATCAAGGGGACGAGGTTGATCCCCTAAAGAAGAGAAAATGTTTTCCTCCGAAACCTTCCTTCCGAAAGAAAGCAAAGGCCACCATGACCATGATGTAGACCGTCCTCACCTCCGATGACTTCGACTTCCTCATAGCAGACCTACAAGATGCTTCGATGGAAATATAAGAGAAACAAGAAGCAAAGAAATAGGAGCTATATGACCAAATTGAGACTGAACTCTGAGGGGTACAACAAGCCCTACAGTCCAGCCGCACAGTCTCCACTACACCAAGAGAGCCAGAATTGGGAGATGAGCTAGCTCAACTCCATCGCTTAGCCGATACAGTCGAAGCTTTCCTTTGATGAGAACAAGAAGAAACAACGCAAGTTACCCAGGCTTTGACACAAGTACAAGGGGTACTAGTAGAGCAACACAGTGTTGCAGAACGAGAAAATATTTCTCTCCAAGCAAATTTTGACGAAGAAAAAACATAGCTACAACAAGAAAAGAAACATTTTCTCACGGAGAAACTCAAAGTAAAGGAAATGGTCAACAGAGCACTTCACTCTGTGAAAATCATCTAAGTAAATACCGAATATTGAGTTCCACAACAAGTAGCACAAATTGAAGAAGTGATCCAACAGCTACAACAACACATCACAGACTTGGAACTATGCATAGTACCCGAGACCCCACAAGATGTAAGAGACCAAAGGGAAGCAACCGCCATGACCGCAGTTGAAAGGATCAAGGCTCTTACCTTGGAATGTAAGAACCTCACTGATTGGAGTGCCCATACTTATGAACAACTCACAGAGAACCCAGAATTGAAGGCACTGGAGTCACAACTCCAAGAGGCAAAGTATCAAGCTGAAAAGATACAGGCGCAACTAAAGTCCCTGTCAGCTGTGGAAAGAATGAAGCGCTCCCAAGAGCAATGCACTGCACAACAACAATTCCATACTATCTAGAGTAGAGTTATGGAGGTAACTCAAAAACTCAAACCTGTGCAAGATAAGGCCTATCAATTGTTTACAGAAGTAGAAGGCCAAGGAGCAGAACTAGAGCAGGTTGTCACTACAGCTGAACAACGTCTAGAGGGACCGATCAACGATGAAGTCATCCAGGATTTCGTAGAATAGGAGGTTGTGGCACAATATCAAGTCGAAGTATCTTGAGCCAAGCTCGAGGCATTCAAAGCAGAACTAGTCATACCAGAGTGACTCGGGACGAGTCACAGGTGAGTGTTGGGGGATTGTTGGCCCTTGACCAAGTTTTGGGAGATCCTTGGTCAAGTTTGACCTATTTTGGGACTTCGACAGCCTGTCAAAGGAGGAGTACAATATGAATAAGAGATCACGGGATATCTACCCCTTTTTGGGTCCTTTTTTGGGATTTGGGAATATGTAATGGGAATGGGATGTCGGTGCACGGGTTTACCCATATTTAGGCCTATTTTGTATGTATAAATAGAAGGCTAGGAAATGTAAGAAGAAGTGTGCAAGAGTTGTGCAAGTTGGCTAAGTGCTAGGAGTTGGATCTATGTGATCAAGAATTGTAAGGCTTCATGCATACTATATGAGACTTGCAGAGCTAAGTGCAAGTCATTGTAAGAGATTGTGAAGGATTTGTGCTGTAACGCAAGGAAGGAGGATCTAGCGAGCTGCGCAGATATCCTGTCCTATGCGGAGTAAGGTTTTTGTGGCTCTATGCATGTAGATGACTGATTGAAGCTAATAAAGAAGAAGAGTTGGTGGACATAGCCCCAGGGTGGGGGTGAACCACTTAAATACTGTGTTATTTTCCTCTGTACGATGTTTTGATATATTTATGTGTTATTTTATAAGTGCTTGATAGATAGATAGATATGTTTATGCTTTGTGCTTATGATGAATCTGGATGTTAGATCTGATATAGGTAAATGTTCTTAGTGCTTGAATATGCTAGATCTGATCCATTTCTTTATGCTAAGTGCTTAAATACATTAGATCAGGGTGAATGCTGCGATGCTCTATTTTCTCTGTGGATTAGATATTGGTTAACTAAGAACGAACTGACGGTGCTAAGTGCTCTATTAAGTATTGTAATCACATACCTGTGTCCCAGCTAAGGTTGCATACACATAAGTCCTGCAACCACCCATGCCTCTACCTCGGGTGAGACTTCATCTGCTTCGTAGGTGTTGCCGAAAGGGCTGGTAGTTAGGGTTTTGTTGGTGCGCTGTTGTAGCGTTGAACTCCGGGTCTTCCCCTATGCCAACAAAACCCATGGCTACATCAATGGTGAAAAATATGTAGAAACTGAGTGTGTCTTCTTCCGATTCCGACGAAATTATTCCGACACTGTAGAAACAACTGATTGGATCATTGATGTATCTGATTAAAACTAGACTAGATATTTTCTATCCAGTGAGTGCACTTAGCTAGTTTAACACTCAACTGAGATAGACACACTAGATTGTTGCGAAGCATGTGCTGAGATACCTGCAAGGCACAGTTGGACATGGTCTAAGATATAATTCCAGTATTGATATAATATGGCAGGAATATATTGAATCTGATTGGGCAAGGAACGCAGTGGACAGAAAGAGCACCTTCGAGTGTTACTTCACTTTGGGATCTTCCATGGTTTCTTGGTGTAGTGGGAAACAAAATTCTGTGGATTTGAGCAAAACAGAAGCAAAGTACATTGCATTAAGTATGATAGTCCATGAAGCAATGTGGCTTTGCATGGTGTATTGTGGTGTATTGGTGTAACTCTTATACTATTGTTCATTTCTCATTGGATATAGTTGAATGGTTTAAGTATCAGTTGAAAAAGGTTTTAAATTGTACTTGATACTGATTCACCCCCCTCTCAGTATCAACATGGTCTTTGTCCTAGTCATGGTGATTTGCCAAGGAATGATAAAGACTCAATATGCTATATGCTATTACATGCAGACCTAAAGTGAGCCTAATCTTAGAGAGATTTAATTGGCTCAGAGGGAGAGTCACATAAGTATTTTCTCCTCGGTTCAGGTGGGAGAGAGATGTCTCCCAAGACTGACAAACAAGTGTCATGAGTCTAGGGTGAATCTTGTATACTTCAAAGACAATCTTGGCATGTTGTAGAATGTATCCCTCATTGAGAGGGAGTGTTGATGTTTGGACAACATCGGGAATACATTCTCTTAGAATAATAATTAATAATATAATTATTGATTATTAAATATCATATATAATAAGTAAATGATAATAATAAACAATTATTGATTATTCAAGGGATGCATCCTTTCATGGATGGTCATCATATGTTCCCTATATATGGAACACTCATCATTGTAATAATATATCGATCATATCTCATATGAAGAAAAACCAACAACTGAGTCCCATGATACATGGTTTATGTGGCAAGCATTTGAATGCAGATCGATGTCAAAGATTAAACCTTGAGTATGTATATTGATGACCCCCATCAAGACCGAGATATGAAAATTTGACGTCAGAGCTCCACTCATGATATGACACATGGAAGCAAGCTTGACTGATCAAAGTTTCATGGTGGCCCATGTCACGAGTTGAAATATAATGAAAGGAGGAGCAACGGTCCATACAGGATCCACGATCTAGATCGAAGGTGATCCATCATTGAACGATATTGTAGAAGAAGAGATCATGATCGTTGATCACCAACAGGATCAACGGTCCATTTCATTGTGGACTGCGGCCTTAGGGAGTTTCAGGTTGTTGAGAAGGCATGGAGTCCCAACGTCCCAGCACCGCTATACATGGTAGTCATCTGTTGAAGAGAATAGATGAACGATCTAGATTGAATGCGTACATCCTTGAAGCTTAGAAACCAATTATAGCCATTGGTCACATGAAATGAGAGCACTAGAAGTTAGTTTTAAGGTTTACGTGCCTAAGGGAATAAACATCAGATCACAACACTGGTCGCGTGGACAAAATGGGATATTAGCACCTGTAGTTTAGTTACAATAACATAGCATTATAGAACTCCGTTCATAAGAGGATTTTGGGCTCGTATAAAGAATTAAAGAGAAAATCAAGTGTTGAAGTTGCAACAGAGTTTACTTATAACTCTACACCTGTGGGAGACTGACCTAGTGGGTCGCTATCAAAATACATCAACCACCCAACTACGGATTTGTTTTCATAAAATCCATATTATTTACTTTGTTATCTATCTCGACAGGTGTTAGGAGTGAAGGGTTAGATTCATACAGTGTTATTAATGTTGACTAGTGAATCTTGGACACACCTACCACACTTAGAGGGGGGGTGAATGAGTGTGGGGCTCTTTTTCCCAAAACTTCCCTCTTTCACAAAACTCATTAGTTATCATTCAACATTTTACTCATTACTCATTGCTGTCATTTATAACCAGTTAGATGTGAACATATATCAACAACATATATTAGAAATATATCATCAACAAGTCATCACCACAAAGAACACAAGATGTATGTACAATTTTATTTTTATTACAGACTACAATCCTTAGGGTTTTTCAGCAACAACTGAATAGAGTACAACTCTACAAGAGCACTAGCTCTATAATGAAAGACTCATCTCACATCCTCAGCATCAATTGAGGTGAGGCAACAATCCTCAATAGATATCAATCTGCAATAGGTATGCGACCTGTCAGTAGTGCAACATGCATGTGTATGCGCCCTACTAGTACTACAACCTGCATGTATACGCACCCAAGTAGTACTACAACCTGCGTATATGCACCCAAACAATACTACAGCTTGCATATACCTTCTGAGCCATTAGGGTTTATCCTTCAAGATCAACTCAGATCCTCTGCAACCAATTTATCAATCTCTTCTGTTTGTCACTGTCCAAAATGACCACCAGCCAGTCACAATACATCCAAGCTCTCCAATAGCTTACTCATACTCCACAACCAATCAATATGAATGCTACTCAATCATGCATAATAAATCAACATACTTATAGCCATCATATCAGTACTGAATCATAAGAGTGCTACTCACTCCATCAACCAACATAAACCACATCATAGCAACCATACCAAGAATGCCCTAGGAATTCGCAACACAATAAGCAATGATATCCATCAAGACAATAATGTAACCATACCAGTGTCTCAGTGATAGATCCGAGCCCATAGAGTGCAGATCTAGAACCTGTTTCAGTCTTCAACAACTTGTCATCATCTCAACCACAAAACTCCATGAGTTTTTCAATGTACACTCCCTATACACTGAAAACCTACGTAATGTACGCAACTTGTACATTGACAGCTTGCATATATGCCCCCTATACACAGACAACCCGTGTACACACCAAAAAATAGGGTTTTTCTGTAATTCCTAGAATTTCGCCGTCAGGATCTCAGACTTGCCGAAACTTCAATGCATCCATGAGATATTCCTCACCCTCTCTTTTTCAGAATAGATCTTCAATCATGCTCAAGAGATTCACACCAAAATGTTCTCACAAGAAGCTCTCCATCAATACTTCAAAAAATATTCTCACAAGAAGCTCTCCATTGATCCACAAAAAGGATGATCTACAAGAGACCATTGCTATCTTATTTATACTTTCATCCTCTAGGTCACTTAACCCATTTTTAGGTCACTTAACCCATTTCTAGGTCACTTAACCCATTTCTAGATCACTTAACCTAATTTCCTTATTTTAGGGTTAACCACTTTCCATAAACATAAAGTTCTCCAATACTTTATCATTTAAATATTTCTTCTTGATTTTGTCACCTTACTTTATCATTTAAATAATCCACCTTGACTTTGTCACTTTAATTTATCATTTAAATAGTGATTTCTTCTTTTAGGTCACTTTGACTTCTTTGACCTTGGGGGCTTCAAGCCTTCATATGGGGGTCCTCCAACTTCGTAAGGCCATAACACTCAAACCGTGAGGAGTTATGTGACATTCCACATACCACCGAAAATGTCATGACAAGCACTATCCATATAGGATAGTTTCACCAACAAATTAATTGATCTTCATCTCATTATTCCACATACAAGCATGGGCCCTCCAACCATTCTTATAGGATAACACAATCTGCAAAGCGTCTTCCCGTGAGGGATTTCACCATAAGGGGACCACTTTGGAGTTCATCCATTTGTGCACCTTATCAATCATGATAAGACAATAATGAGTCATCTATACATTTTTCTAGCAATTCATCATATACTAATGAAACCACATCGATCCATGTTCATCATGTATCAATGACAACTCATTGATCCATGTTCATCATATCAATGACAACTCATTGATCCATATTCATATATGCATTAAGGAAAATATATATTACATTACATCAATCATCAATCAATTGATCTTTTGACATCAATCAATCAAACCATTGACATCAATGACAACATGATCCAACAATCTCCTCCTTTGGCATTGATGGCAATACCAGAATTGATGTCAACACCAATTACCAATTATTGATGTCAACATGTAGATAAGGCATGCTCTACATCAATAATCAATGTGACTATCTCTCCCCATCAATAAACATCAATCACATCAATGTGATTAAATCTCCCCCTTTGACATCAATGGCAAAGGGCCATTCTCCTCTTGGGGTTGCTCCCCCTGTCTGAGTGCCTTTACTCTTCCTCTGAATAATCTCTCCCCTTTTGAACAAGGGATATCACTCTGATGTAATGTTGAAGATACATCGAACATACTCCCCCTGTGACCATTTCTCCCCCTGAAATTATGCTTCTGTTCTCTTTCTTCAAATATAGGGCTCTTTTCTAGGTATCATATATCCTCCTAGAATCATGGGAAGAAGAATGAATCCCCCTATGGGTATTTCTCCCCTATATTCTTTGCAAGATGAAAAATGTGCTACCATATAACGATCCTCAGACCCGTTCATGCATCAAACTCATCCCATACCAAGCATCATAAAGCAAAAGATATGTCAACAATGAAATAAAGAATTATGAGAAAAATATATACCAAGTAAATCCTATACAAAATGTGTGCTCATCATGCACAATACCTATGTACATCAACCATGTACATCAACATCATGCAATGTGCCAAAAGACATCATCCATGGAATGTATCAATCATATGCCTCTATCAACATGCCAACATGTGCATCTACCAATATGCCAACCATGTGCATCTACCAATATGCCAACCATGTGCATCTACCAACATGCCAAACAAGGTATCATATCACTCATGATATGTCTCCATCATAAACCAAGTGCCATAATTATGTATCGCAAACAAATGCAAATTTTTGTGCTAATCAAGTAGTACCAATGGGGTAGTATCATCAAGCATATGCCATATATGAGTGTACCAAAACTTGTACACCATCATGCACCAACACCACAAAATGATGAATCACATACATGTATGCCAAATCCTCCATAAAACATGTGCTAATCAACCTGCTAGTAGGTGCCTCTACTAGTGTACAAATCATGCATCAACTATAGATCATCAATGGTGTACAACATGATCATCTCATCAACTCACCAACCACATGTCCCAATGTGTAGCCCATCCATATGCCAAATGCATCAAGATTTCCAACAAGTAAGATTTCTAATACATCATCAAGATATAACCAAGGTGCCATAACTTCACTGTCATAACCAACATTATTCTTCAACAGAAAATGCATCAATCAATGTTCATGGGTTAATGCCATGCACCCAAGATTTTATTTTACATCATCACCTTACATAATCTAATATAGAATCATGAAAACCTGTAGCAAACAGTGTCAAAACTTGCAATAAACCATGTCAGACTCTGCATCACAGAGTTATACCATAACATCAAACTCCAAGCCATGTGCATTGCCTTTTTCCCAAGGCTTTATCACATATATGTGGCCTGCTGCATAATAGCTCGCGTATGTACATCACCTATTCAAGGTCAGCTTGCATATGTATGCGACTTTCACCACTGTCACCTGCATATGCCTCAAAAGATGAAACTTTTGAATTTCCCTTCAGTCTTTCATTCTATTCTGGCCGCTCTGTCTTCTTCACCCACTTCTGGAGATGTCCTTGCTCCTAAAAAATTGAGCTCTGAGTATCCATATTTTCAAATATGTCTCCCTTCCTTACTTCATTCCTTCTTCTAGCCACACTATTTGAAGTCCTTATCATGAAATTTATTCTTGTGTTCCAGCACTCCTGAGATTTGTGGCCAAATCTACTACAACTATAACATCTCATGGTGTTACAGTGAACAACAATGTGTCCTACTTGAACACATATCCAACACCTCATGGTGTTATAAAATCTTCCATTATATCTCCTTTCATAAGATCTACATTCAAAAGCTTTGTGACCATATCCATTACATGAATAACAATACCCATGAAAAATACTTTCATACCTTTGCTTTGGTGTCCCAAAGATAGCTTCTTGATGTCTTCGTTGCTTTGTTCTTTTGAAATTTTCCTTGCCTTGTGTAGATGGTTTCTTTTCAACATTGTCTTCCTTCTTTGATGGAATTACCTCATGCTTCTTTGAGGTGCTTGCTTCAACATGTGTAGCTTCTTCTTTGTATCCAAGTCCTGATTTATCACTTGGCGATCTTTGACTTTCCAAGATCTCATCCAAGATTCTTGAGCTATTAAAGAATTTGTTTCACTTTTCTACCTTCTTTCTAAGGTCAACAATTTCAGCTTCTAACTTACAACATGAATCTTCCTTTTCATTTATTTGATTCTTCAATAGTTCCTCTATTCTTTTGGCTTCTTCAATTTGGGTCTTGAGATGGACAATGATTTCAAAACTTTTTCTAATCTCATCATCTACATTCATATCTTCTTTTCCATTCTTTAGTCTTGTGATCTCTTCTTCCTTTTCTTCTAATCCAGTCTTACTACTTTCTTCTAGTTCTTTGAGCATTCCCCTTAACTTCAAGATGTCCCTTTGACTCTTCTTGAGAAACTTTTTAGTGTTATCTGAAAGATAGCTATAGTCTATATAATAGTGGTCATTGCTATATTCATATAAACCATCTTCAACCTTTATTTTAAGCTCCAATAGTTTTTCCTCTACTTCTTCCATGGGATAACAATCAATTGATTTTATCCAAACTACTTCTAGATTTTCTTATTCACTTGTAGAGAAAAATTCAACATCATCACATTTTGAATTATTGCAATCAAGGGTTTGTGTAGATTCTTTACCTTCATTTGAAATGTGTTCAAGTTCTTACTTTTTTCCAACATCATCACTTTTAGAAATAATGCAACCAAGAGTTTTTGGAGATTCTTTACCTTCATGTGTCTTGATGGAGTTGTCTTCAATGTCTTTCTTCTCCTTCTTTTCTTGATATGTCTCCTCTAGCTTTAGCCATAGATCCTTGGAAGAAGTGCATTGTTCCATGCTTTCTTTGATAGGGCTTGATAGTCCACTAAGAATGGTCTTGAGAGCCAATGCATCATTCTTCTTTACTTCTCTTTGGGATGCAAACTTTGACTTGTTTTTCAAAGGAACTGATCCACCAATGGTTGCCTTCCAAATTGCTGCTCCCATTGTCTTCAAACGTAATCTCATCTCTATTCTCAAATTAGAATAGTTTTCCTCATCAAGGATTGGAACTTCATCATCCATTTGTGTGTCTATGGATCTCCTTCAATCTTTTTAAGGCTTGTAGTGAAGGCCCGCTCTGATACCAATTGTTGGACACACCTACCACACTTAGAGGGAGGGTGAATGAGTGTGGGGCTCTTTTTCCCAAAACTTCCCTCTTTCACAAAACTCATTAGTTAGCATTCAACATTTTACTCATTACTCATTTCTGTCATTTATAACCAGTTAGATGTGAACATATATCAACAACATAGATGAACAATATATCATCAACAAGTCATCACCACAAAGAACACAAGATGTATGTACAATTTTCTTTTTATTACAGACTACAATCCTTGGGGTTTTTAAGCAACAATTGAATAGAGTACAACTCTACAAGAGAACCAGCTCTATAATGCAAGACTCAACTTACATCCTCAGCATCAACTGAGATGAGGCAACAATCCTCAACAGATACAATTCTGCAACAGGTACGCGACCTGTCAGTAGAGCAGCATGCGTGCGTACTCGCCCTACTAGTAGTACAACCTGCATGTATACGTGCCCAAGCCATACTACAACCTGCGTATACACTCCCAAACAGTACTACAACCCGCGTATACCTTCTGATCCATTAGGGTTTATCTTTCAAGATCAACTCAGATCCTCTGCAACCAATTTATCAATCTCTTGTATTTGTCATTGTCCAAACTGACCACCATCCAGTCACAATACATCCAAGCTCTCCAATAGCTTACTCATACTCCACAACCAATCAATATGAATGCTACTCAATCATGCATAAGCAATCAACATACTTATAGCCATCATATCAGTACTGAATCATAAGAGTGTTTCTCATCAACCAACATAAACCACATCATAGCAACCATACCAAGAATTCCCTAGGCATTCACAACACAATAAGAAATGCTATCCATCAAGACAATAATGTAACCATACCAGTGTCTCAGTGATAGATCTGAGCCCATAGAGTGCAGATATGGAACTTGCTTCAGTCTTCAACAACTTGTCATCAACTCAACCACAAAACTCCATGAAGTTTTCACTGTACGCTCCCTATACACTGAAAAACTATGTACTATATGCACCTTGTACACTGACAGCTTGCATATATGCCCCCTATACACAAACAACCCGCGTACGCACCAAAAAATAGGGTTTTTCTGTAATTCCGAGAATTTCACCGTCATGATCTCAAACTTGCTGAAAATTCAATGTGTCCATGAGATCTTCCTCATGCTCTCTTTCTCAGAATATATCTTCAATCATTCTCAAGAGATCCACACCAAAATGTTCTCACAAGAAGCTCTCCATCAATACTCCAAAATATATTTTCACAAGAAGCTCTCCATTGATCCACAAAAAAGATGATCTACAAGAGACCATTGCTATCTTATTTATACTTTCATCCTCTAGGTCACTTAACCTATTTTTAGGTCACTTAACCCATTTCTAGATCACTTAACCTAATTTCCTTATTTTAGGGTTAACCACTTTCCATAAATAGAAAGTTCTCCAATACTTTATCATTTAAATATTCCTTCTTGATTTTGTCACCTTACTTTATCATTTAAATAATCCACCTTGACTTTGTCACTTTACTTTATCATTTAAATAATGATTTCTTCTTTTAGGTCAATTTGACTTCTTTGACCTTGGGGGCTTCAAGCCTTCATATGGGGGTCCTCCAACTTCGTAAGGCCATAAATATCAAACCATGAGGAGTTATGTGACATTACACATACCACCAGAAATGTCATGACAAGCACTATCCATCTATGATAGTTTCATCAACAAATTCATTGATATTCATCTCATTATTCCACATACAAGAATGGTTCCTCCAACTATTCTTCTAGGATAACACAATCCGCAAAGGCGTCTTCCTGTGAGGGATTTCACCATAGGGGGACCACTTTGGAGTTCATCCATTTGTGCACCTTATCAATCATGATAAGACAATAATGAGTCATCTGTACATTTTTCCAGCAATGCATCATATACTAATGAAACCACATCGATCCATCTTCATCATGTATCAATGACAACTCATTGATCCATATTCATCATATCAATGAAAAAGTATTGATCCATCTTCTTCTATGCATTAAGAACAATACATATTACATTACATCAATCATCAATCAATTAATATTTTGACATCAATCAATCAAACCATTGGCATCAATCACAACATGATCCAACAGTGAAAACATCCTGATTGTTGATGAAATCGTAATGTTTTTGAATGTATAAATTGGTTTAGCATACTCAAATAATTCTAGGACATCTGTTATATGCAATCTCAACCACTTAAATCTACAATTTCAATTATTTGTCTAAATTTCTCACTGGATTTTGAACAAAATCCATTAGAAAAAATGCCAAAAGAAAAAAAAAAAACTTAGAATACACGAATAATTGATAAAATAAATTTTAAAATATAAAAATACCAAATTAAACCCTAACTGTTTCCTTTTCCTATCCATCCCATGGGTGGTAGGTTGTAGGTAGGACCTTTTGAGGTCACGAGTTGATTCGGCGAGGGTGAACCACTGAACGAGACAATAGCAAGGAAGATTACATCACAATGAGTGATGATTGAACTATCAAAGTTTACATTTGAATTTCAATTTGACTCAGGAAAAGTCAGAACGGTTAATATCAATGTGTTTAAAATTAACTATCACAAATTTGGTTGATATATAAAAGGAGGGAGGGTGGGTGTCGGAAGGTCCACTTTTAGTGGAGAAAGGTTGGTTTGGTTGATATATAAGGAAGGAAGTTCAAAAGGTAAAAGAAGCCAAGAAAGAAGGAAAATGGACAATGATTAGAAATTGAAAAACTATTTTTAGGGATAGAGACTGGAAGGATAATAATAAATAAGAATTTGGGACACTCATGATCATTTTTTGGAACTGTCGTGGCTTTCCATGGCGCAAAGGTCCTATGATAATTTGGATCCCGAGTGATATTGATATTATCTGTCTAGTTGAAACTTGGGAGCATGAGGAGTCTAAAGTCCCTAACATAGAATTATTTGTCATGTGGTTAGCATGGAACAAAAAATCCCACCGTGGAGGGATAGGAGGCATAGCTTGTTATATTAGAAAGAGCATTTCTCCTCACATTCAACTTCATAAGATTGACCCTCTCAATCAATACATTTGGATAGAAATTTCAGACACCAATGCTAAGAATATGTATATAGCAATTTGCTATTTTG
>JASDQU010438898.1:0-16385 GCA_032191745.1 Picea mariana | reverse complement strand
GATGATATCATTCTTATGGAAAGGAGTCCCCATGATATTGAAAACCAACTAAGAATCCTCAAGGATTTTTTCTCCAATATGGGTATGGCTGTTAATACTGATAAGACTAAGGTCATGATTATTAAATCCAATAAGATCCCTTATGATACCTTCGTATATGACAATAAAAACTGGGAGGAAGTGACTTCATACACATATCTTGGAATTGATATTCACCACAAGCTCAATTGGAATTATATCATTGAGAAAAGGATTATTGGGGGATGGAAATCTTATTATGGGATTGAAAAAAATTGTAAATCAACTGATCTTTGGAGTTGGGATAAGAAGAAACTCCTCCTTGAGACTCTTGTTACACCTGTTATTCTTTATGGATGTGAAGTTTGGGGTTGTAGTATCTCTCGTGAATCCTGGAGAAAGATAGAGAAAATATTTTTTTTTTATAACCTATAATCTCAAAATTAAAGGAAATATGCCCTATCCCATCCTCCTCTTAGAAACAATCCTCTCCCCCATTGAGAGCATGGATATGACTATATACCTAATGTATAAGAACAAGTTAAACAACATGGAAGACAATAGGCTTCATAAAATTTCTTCAAAATCAAGTCATAACCACCATCAACTCAAACGAGGATGGAATAAAGATGCCTGGTCTTGGCTAAACTATTGGGGAATCATGTAAGACACCATTTTGCAAAATAAATATACTATTAAAAAAAGTCAAATCAAAATTTAAGGAGAAAATGTGGTGTGATAAGGAGTTGGAGGAAAAAAGAAAATTAAGGTATTATAAGGATGTCATCAACCCTAATCTAGAAGATCAAAATTATCTATCTGTTTTGCCAAGTGTAAAGAAAAAAATAAGCATTGCTAAGATACGAATTTTCACGAGCTCCATAGTGTCCTGGGCGTTGGTCAATTCCTAAAATGCTATGGGATGAAAGAGTGTGTCACCTTTGTGACACTAAGAAGGTTGAAGATGAAAAGCACTTTCTCTTAGATTTTCCAACCTATACCCATATTAGATATCATTTTCAAAATATTTGTCACACTACCAACCTTCCTAACCTCTTAACTCAACAAAAGTATGGTGATCTTGGAAAGCTTCTCTTAATTTTTTTCGAGTGCAGAAACAAAATTCTAAAGAATCGCAAGTAATCACTTACCCTCTTAAGGTACGATAGGCCAATTTGGTCTTAGTGGACGTTAATCATCATCATCATCATCATCATCATCATCATGATAAAAAAATGATTTTCATTAATTATCTTTTTTATAAATTAATTGATTTTATACATATTTTGTGTAATTAATCTGAACATTTTTTTAATAAAATATGATCAAAAAACAATCACTTCTGTCAAAATTCATCTTCCATATATGAATGTATAAATGTTTTAATGTTAACTTTATATTTTAATATATAGATGCATAAACAACAGGAGCACCAAGAGTGGGTGGGAGTCTTCTAGAACTCACTTTTTAAGTATGTCTTGGGGCTTAGGCTGGTCCAATAATCTAGCTGATGCCTACTCCTTATGGTGTTGATTGAAAGGAAACCGATGCTTGACGTTATTTACTGACCCTATGATACTCATTCATGTTATTAAATTCAATTCGAATCTTGGAGGGCTCAAATTTCAATATTACAAAGTGTGGTGGCCAGGAAAATTCAATTCAAATCTTGGAGGGCTCCAATTGCAAAGTGTGGTGGAGAGGATTAAGAAACTCATAATCAACTAGCCTCTCATTTTGATTTCATCTCCTTTTTTCACATTAGGAGAATGTTGAATGGGGAAGCTGACATTTGGTGTGGGTTCTTGTTCTCAGGTTGTGCATGCTTATAAGGTGGTGGAGGGATGGTAGGCACATGTGAGTGAGGTTGCATTTAATTTCAACGATGGGAAGTATGGATGATAAACTAGAGATGGTATCTTGGGGGGTGCATATGGGATCTTTCGTGTTGGGGTTCAAATACTTTTTTCATATTCATGGTCTAGACAAGGGTGAGCTCAGAGGAAGGCATTGTATTAGTTGAAAATTGGTAGAGAGCTCTTCGTGAATTCATTGTGGAAGTGGTGGGTTCTCTGTGGGAGCACCTTCACATTGCAATGGTTGTGGAGAGCAATGGGAATGTCGCACCCAATTGGGCATTATTAGTTGTGGCTTTTCTTAGGTGTCATGAAGCACTTTTTGTTTTTTGGAGTCTTTCGCTAGACAAGGGTTCTTGTTTGTTTCTAGTTTTGGAGTTGGACTTAAACATTTAGGTTGGATTTTTAGATGAGGAAGTCATGGCTCGAGAAAATTCATGGGAAACCAAGTGAATCTTATGGGGGCATGAGGAAATAATCCAAGAAAATAATAATTCTATCTTGGTTCTTACAACCAAAGTTGGAGAGCTAGAGAAGGTGAGCAACCAGTGTGTCCAATCTTATTCTTAGATTTAGGGTTTTCTTGGACTCTATTGAGGTTGAGTGTGGTAGGTTGAGGTACTTGATCTTGGCTTAGTGAAGCAAGTAGATAATACATATTTTTCTTCCAAAAATAATGGCATAAAAAACTCCATTAAGGGAGGAGTGGCAGACACATAAACATGGTACTATGACCATATGGAGATCGAGGAAGTAGATAACCGGCAAGTTGCAGAGGACCCAGAAGATCATAATAGTGTCAAATAAATTCAAGTATGAAAGTTTTTTTGTGTGTTTAGCATATTAAAAGAGTTTATAAGGAATTACTTGTAAAAACACTTGGGATGTGTTGGAAGCCACAATGATTTTGATATTTAACACGATTGAAAGATATTACACTTTTTTGTAGCTGCCATCACCTCAAATTTGTAAACATTTTTCTGAGTTTCGAAATGATTGTTGGATTAAATCTTACCTTATTGAATTCTTTATTGCTTGCATTTTTGTTAGTTTGATTTTTAATTCATGACTGTAAGCATGAATTAAACATAAAACTTGTCTTGGTAGGCCACGTAATCAACCCTTAGACTTCTCGGATATCCAAGAACAAATTCAAGGCACTAGTCTACTCCAAAACCCTTTAGGTGATAATACTACCAATCTTATTGAAACACCTACCCTTGGAGCCGGAGGATCTAGTATCCCACCTTCCCCACCTGGTTCATCTCCATTCTCCTCAGGGGAAGAATCTTCAGATGAAGAAAGTTCTTCATCAGAACCATCTCAACCTTCTACATCACCAACTCCCATGGAAAATCAAAACAATCCTGCCAGACCTTGGCTCGATAAAGATGCCGTGGTTGTACCCGGACCCCAACACCCATTACCGAAACATCAAGAGAAATGGCTGCCCAAATTTGATCCAGAATCAAAGTAGTCTGCTAAGGATCATATCAAAAAATTTATGTTGGCCATTAGACTCCGAAGTGTTGAACACGAGGATGTAGTATGTATATTATTCCCTTATAATTTTGAGGGAAATGCATTCACATGGTATTTCGATCAACAACCCCAAACCATTGTCTCTTGGGATAAGTTTGAAACTTGTTTCTTGGAAAAATTAGGAGATGATAAATCTCCAGAAGTCTTGATTATGGAACTTTCCAGCTTAAAAATGAATCCTAAGGAAAAAGTGAAAGATTTTAACCAAATATTTCGTACTTTAAAGAATAAAATCCATGCAGATTCAATGCCCGCTGAAAGTTTAAACGTTGCATATTATGCTAAAGCCTTGCACAATAATATAGCTATATGGGTCAAAAGGTCTAAAAAGAACACATTGCTTGAAGCCTTTGAGGAGGCAAGCAAAATTGAAAAGGATATTTTTAAGCCTGAAAAATAATCTTGTAGTGAAGATGAAACAACTTCATCCTCTAAAAAGAAAATAGAGATCCTTACTAGGCCTCCTCAAACTAAAAATCAACCAGAAACTTTAGACTTAGAAAGCTTGCAGAAAGCTTTCCAAAAACTGTCCAATCAGGTCGTTGACTTGAAAATATTAGCCGAGGAGGCATCAACAAGAAAAGGAAGTTTTAAACGTCCTTTCAGAAAACCTTTTCTTCCCAACCGACCAAACTCGACCACTTAAGGTATAAATTTTGAAAGTTTACAGTACGCTTTGCAAACCATCTTAGAAGCACATGCTAATTCTTCCTCCGTCCCTCCCGAAAATTCTGAAGACGTAGTTGAGGAAGAAGAACCAAAAGAAGATTTATCATCTCCTACTATCTTTGGTCACTTCTCGAACAATATCTTCCAAGCAAAATTTGAAACTGTTCACCCTTACAACACAAGAAGCAAAACGCAGAACAAACCCCCTTCTGAAGTCGATAAAAATGTGTTTCCAGAATAGTCAAAGCAAGATGAAATTAAATAGAGCTTAGTAGGTCCAGTTTTAGAATATGATTTGATTGAAGATCTAAAAAAATCGAGAGCTAATATTTCAGTTTTTGAGCTGCTGAAATTTCCCCTTATTTTGCAGAAAATGCTTCAAAATATCGTAGAAAACAGTAAAAACAACGATCCTAGCAGCAAGAAATCAACAGAAATCGATTTAAATACTGCCAAAAAAATCCCAACTAAAACAACATCTGAACTTCCAGATAAAATGGATTTTGCAGGAAAAACTGTAGTAAATGTAGACAAAACCTTTTTAGGGACAGAAGCTAAAAATCTACAGAATTCTGCTGTTAATGCTCGAAAAAATGTCCTACCTTTTTTGTTAACCTTTGAAATTTTTAATAGGAATGTACATAATTGCATGGTCGATTCCGGTGCATCTTCAAACACGATGCCTCTATCTGTTTGTCAAAAAATTAATGAAGAAGTTAAACCTTCCGATCTCAAGATCATCCAGCTAGATCGAACAAATGTTAAGGTAATTAGTGGTCTTAAGAATGTTCTGGTTAGATTATCTTCTAATCCTAAGGTTCATCAGATAATTGACATTACCGTTGTTGATATCCCTGAAGTTTACGATTTGTTTTTAAGCAGGGACTGGTCATAACAGCTGCATGGTTACTTTGCCATAGATTGGTCTCATTTGTGGCTACTTGAAAATGGACAGCCCAACAAAATCATGATAAACAGAGAACGTTATCTTAAGCATACCGCGGCGGATATAAATGATGCAAATGAGCCTTTCACTGCATCTACTAATTCATTTGAAATGCAGGGAATGTATACCTTCTTTGGTAATTTCATGACCGAAATTTCTCCTATTACTGATCCTGGGCAGCAATCATAAGTTATGACTTATACTCAGACATCAGCTTTGCCAAGTATGCCAAGTACTGCTGCTGAAGCCCAAATCTGGTCATTGTACTTTGATGGATCCAAATCCAAAGAAGGAGCAGGTGGAGGTTGTGTGCTCATCGATCCTGCCGGTAATAAGACTTTTATTTCTTTCCGGCTAGAGTTTGAGTGCACTAATAATACCGTCGAGTACGAAGCACTTATACAAGGACTTATAAAAGCTTTGGATATGGACGTGCAGACTTTGATGGTATTTGGTGATTCCTAAATCGTGGTTAAACAAGTAAGAAATGCCATACATTGCTTATCACCACATCTGAAAAGATACAAAACTGAGGTATGGTGTTTAATGCAAAAATTTTCAGCATTTAACATAAATTCCATTCCTAGATTAAGTAATTCAGAAGCTGATTTATTGGACAATGTTGCTTCTAAACTATTACCCGTTGAAGGTCTTTCCCCTAATGCATTTTCAATTGAATTATTGTTCAAACCATCGATCTCGAATAACATTACAAATTGGAGAGTATTCGACAATGAACAACAGATTATCAACTTCATGAATATGGAAGATACCTTCCAAGGTGTAGTCATTGATGAAGGAACACACGATGAAAACCTATGAAACTTCACGATAATATCAGATCCTAGATCCCTTGAATCAACATCTGATCTGGTAAACTCTATCCCCAGATCTGTTGTAATACTAGAGAAGTTTTATGACTTGCATGATAAGTTTAGAGGGACAATTAATTGTAAAACGAATAGTTCTTCTTTGATTTATGAGATGGTTAATTTAGGAACAAAGGATAATCCTCAAAATATTAATATGGGAAAGGGATGCTCCGAGCAAGAAAGATCTACTTTTATAAAGTTATTTAAATAATTTAAAGATGTTTTTGCTTGGACGTATGATGACTTGAAAACATTCGATCCTAACATTATACAACATATTATCCCTATGAAATCACAGACTCAGCCTTTTCAACAGACATTGAGGAAGATGCACCCTAAATTGGAAACCACTGTAAAAAAGGAACTAAACAAATTACTGACTGCAAAGATAATTTTCCCGATCAGGCACATGCAATGAGTGTCTAATCTAGTCCCTGTAAGGAAGAAAAGTGGTGAAATTCGACTTTGTGTCAATTTTCAGAACCTAAACCGAGAATATGAAAAAGATAACTACCCTGTTCCTCCAATGGAACAAATTCTACAACATGTGTCTTGTTCCGAAAGACTATCTTTACTAGATGGATTTTCGGGATACAACCATGTCCTCATGTCTTCCTCCGATCAGCTCAAAACCACCTTTTGCACCCCATGGGGCACTTATGCCTACAGGAAAATGCCTTTTGGACTGATAAACACTGGTGCCCCTTTCCAGAGAGAAATGGAAATTGCTTTTCGTGGCCTCATTAACCAATCGGTCATGGTCTACCTTGATTATGTCACCGTATTCTCTGAAAATAAGAAAGATCACTTGTCTCACCTCAGGGCCGTCTTGGAACGTTGTCACAAGTTTGAAATATCCATCAACCCTAAGAAATCGGTCTTTGCAGTAGAGCAAGGTAAACTACATGGGTTTATAGTGTCTAAGGATAGACTGATTATTGACCCTAAAAGAAACCAAGCTATTGCTATGCTTCCCCCTCCTTCTTCTAAAAAATCCATGCAGTCCTTTTTGGGCAAGATTAATTTCGTTAGAAGATTTGTCCCAAGATTATCAGAAATGGTAAGACCATTACAAAATTTAATTAAAAAGGATGTTTTGTACCTATGGGGACCACAAGAAAGTCAAGCCTTTGATTCAATTAGAAAATCTATAATAGAAGCCCCTTCCTTGATGAGTCCCAATTTTTCTTAGGATTTCACTCTTTATACCTTTGCCTCTAACCGATCTTATGCTGCTATGTTAACAAATAAGAATGATGAAAGCAATGAGATACCCATTGCCTTCATGAGCTCATCTTTCAAAGGAGCAGAGCTTAACTACTTAGGAGTAGATCAACAAGAATATGCTGTTTTTAAAGCAGTGAAACACTTCCAGTCATACCTGTTGAAATCCAGAACCAAGGTTATCGTTCCTTACCCAGCTGTAAGAAACCTATTAGTACAAAAATAAATGGGTGAGAAAAGGGCAAATTGGATGATGTCGTTACAGGAATATGACCTCGAAATAACCCCTGCACAGATTGTTAGAGGTCAAGGCCTATGTAAACTAGTGGCTGATTTAGTTCAAGAACAGGAAATTCAAATCAACACCTTAACTGTAAATCAACATAACGACAAACAAATCAACAGTGCACAAGTTACTGTCAATTCTTGGTATGAGAACATAAAATTTTATTTGACACATGGATCTACTCCCTGTAATCTTGATCCTAAAAACAAAAGAGCACTTAGACTAAAATCTGTGTCTTTCCAGTTAATCAATGATGTATTATCTCAAAAGAACTTTGATGGTGTTCTTATGCGTTGTTTAGAAAAGGAAGAGTCAAAGAAAGTGCTATCTGAACTTCATGCAGGTGAAGCCGGTGGTCACTTCGGTGGAGATACCACTGATCACAAAGTGCTAAGAGCTGGGTACTATTGGCCCACTTTTTTTAAAGACGCCCATGCGTTGTGTCATAAATGCATAATCTGCCAAAAGGCTGTAGGATGGGTGAAAAAGACAACATTCCCTTTGCATCTTGTTACTGTAGATTCTCCTTTTCAATAATGGGGCCTTGAAATCATAGGACTAATTAATCCTTCTTCTTCATAGCAACACAAGTATATCATTACAGAAACAAATTATTGTACTAGATGGTCCGAGGATATACCTTTGAAAGTGGTGAGCACAAATCAGGTAGTATCTTTCTTGAACTTTCATATCGTCGCTTGATTGGACATTCCCGAATGTCTGTTCTTTGATAACGCCTCTTACTTTTCGTCCCTTTATATGAATTTTTTTGCTTTGGAAAAAGGGATTAAACTGAAGTATTCTACAAGATTCTATCCTCAAGGAAACGGCCTAGCATAATCAACGAACAAAAATTCAATCAAGATTATTAAAAGGACAGTTTCAGGAAATCACAAAAATTGGCACAATGCACTGTATAATGCACTTTGGGCTGATAGGGTTACCCCAAAAGCCTCTGTTAGTAATTCCCCATTCTTTCTCATCTATGGAAGAGAAACAATTCTCCCTCCACATGTTTTACTTCCCTCACTACAACTGTCTCAGAAAGTTTAATAAGAGGAGTGCCCTCCTCTAGAAAATCGAATAAACACCTTATTGAAACTAGAGGAAGTGAGAACACAAGAAAAACAGAAAATGGATCAGCATCAACAAATTGTAAAAAGATGGTTTGATTCAAATTCTTCTTCAGATAGGAATTTCGATGTCGGAGACTTGGTTCTCAAGTGGGACGAAGCTCACGAGGGAAAGGGGGAACACACCAAGTTCCATAATCTATGGTTGGGACCATTTGTAATTTCTAAAAAATTGGGCCCCAACTCTTTCCGTTTGCATAATTTGGAGGGATGGCCAGACACTTTCCCAGTGAATGGATAGGCTCTCAAAAGGTATTTCACCTAATGATTTCAGATCCACCTTTTGTACATATTATTTTTTTAATTTTCTTTTCTGTTTATTTATTTATTTATTTTGGTTCTTTTCGTTTTGCTTGATTTTGATTTATTTTCAAATAGTGATGTATTAGTCACCATTTCATTTGTGGAAGGGAAATCAAAATTTTTATTCATTAGAAATAACTGATAACTCCTTGAAGCACCAATGCTGTGAATGCTAAAACTCAGATCAACAAAAGTAAGTTTCTATTCAAAATAGTGTTCTTGGTTTCCCTCTAAAATTACGAGAAGATATGATTATCATTAATAAAACTCTTAACGTTGTCACTGTTTTAAGGAAAACAACTCGATTGTACCTTCCTGTCCTCGTGAAGGTTTCTTAACAGAACTATAAGTGTTCATATCATAATGAAGGTCATCAAACGATAAAATAAGTTGTAAAAGATCAAATTTTTGTTTTCAAAATCTGAGATTTTCAGCATCACCCCACTCTCTTGAATATCATAAAGTTTCTCAAATTTGTAAACAAATTATAGAGAGTTGAAAGCACTACAAGGTGTGAGAAGTGTCTATAAACCCGCCGAGACACTAAACAGGTCCATTGGCAGCGGGTAAATGCATGCATGATGCCAAGGCAACTTCGCCAGGGTACTGAACAGGCATGCTGGCAGCGAAGCAATGTCGGGTTTAAGAAAATCTTCAGGTATGCCCTTTTGAATTGATAAAAAGTAAAGATTTTCTTTATCATGAATGGATGACTCTTGGATAGGAGAAAGGTGTTAGAGTGGGTTAAATGACATCCCTTCCGAGGCTATGGACGCTTGCTATTAGTAGTGGCCCTATTAACAGTATCAGATTTAGTTGCCTAAACACTGGTTTGCTCGTAATCTAGATTTGATACCAGGTTTCTTTTTTGACAGAAACACATTTGATGTTAGACTACGTTATTTTCTAAGTTTTTATCAGGATGCTTGACCTGCTGTCAACTGTTTCTTAAAATTTCATTCTTTCTGATTCACCCTAACATGAATTTTCTGGTGATGTAGAGATAATTGCTTCGCCCAATACGTCGCCATTGTTGGCAACCACAATGATTTTGATATTTAACACGATTGAAAGAGATTACACTTTTCCATAGCTGCCATCACCTCAAATTTGTAAACATTTTTCTGAGTTTCGAAATGATTTTTGGATTAAAGCTTACCTTATTGAATTCTTTGTCACTTTCATTTTCGTTCGTTTTATTTTTAATTCATGACTATAAGCATGAATTAAACTTAAAACTTGTCTTGGTTTAAAAATTTTGTGCCTTAGAAATATCTTTTAAAAATCCATCCATGTGTAATTGAAATTCAAATCCTATGAATTGGTTGATTAATCCATTATCGATTTTTTTGGTTTTAATATGGTCCTTATGAATTCAATGGTTAGATGGTTCATTCTCGAATTATTTTGATACATGAGCAACCTTGGTTAATTTTTGATATTCTTCTCATGATTTCAATGGTCGTATCAACATTCATACTAATGAGTACATACCTGTTGTACTTGCGTTTTCACCTTACCTTGCTGGCTCAAAACATTAATGAAGCTATTCATTATCCGCATAGGGTTTTGTACTCTGTAGTTTTGGCACTCATCGCGAGAGATGATAAGGAATACAATGAACCCTTTGGTTTTTGTTCTCACTATCCGAGTTATGATAACCCACAGGATCTGCTATTTTCATGTCTCCACTCTCCATTCAGACTTGTTTCTATCGCTCACATGATTGAAACCTAAAACTGTTCCAAGTCATCTCTGTTGCATCCTTGTTACAGTGGTCATGGTACCCGTCATTCACATAGAGCCGAATGGATGCCAAGCCTTATTATCCCATGATGATGCTATCAATGACCTAAGGGGGCATGGCTGTGATGTATTCCTTAAAACATTCGAGGGTTATAATCTTCAGGTAGCAGAAGCTTTTTCACGAACCTTTGATGGGTTTAGAGCTAATATTGGAGACATACAGTTAGAATTGACACAAGATTTCGTCAGCAAACTAACAGGGCTCCCATAAAAGGTAAAGAGATGATTTAAGAACACTAGGATAGAAGAAGTCTAGTGGAATTTGTTTATGACCTCCCGAAAAAACAACTATTGTGTAAAAGGTATTCCTATCGCTCTGTTAAAACCTAGATGACATAGTTTATTGTTAATTATGAAACAATTTGCTACGTGCGAAGGTCGATATAGACTGGTCTTTCTCTACCATATCTGTTTGCTCATGAATTTCATATGTTTTGATTTTTATATTCCCTTTTACTTATTGATGAGCCTCTATAAGATGTCCAAGCATTACAAACGACAGGGTATCAATTCGAGCCCGTTCCACCATGGATTGGTTAAAATCTTGTTGATGTATCATTTGTCGACCATAGGTGACAGTTGGGAGACCTTTTTGATGAGGAATGGCTTCGCCCAGGCTGATCCTACAACAAACCCTCTTTTGAAAACAAACCCTAACTTAGACAAGCCACTGGTTGAAAACCATTTTAGTAATTCGATTAATGGACCAATGTTTACTGATAAAACCCCTTTAGACAAAGGATTGCCGTGTAGGTTTTCACCTGCAAGATCTATATAACAAGTGACTGATGAATTGAAGGGAAGTGATCCTCATGTGCCTGTGGATGATGCTAGTGTTAAGTCTGATGTGAAGAAATTCGGTAAAGGAACAAAGCAACAGTGCACAGATTTGGTTTTCAAGAACAAGAAGGTCGATCGCCTAATCTCGAGAAAACTAAGTAACCGAAAGGATACTCATCTGAGCTCGATCGATCCAATCGAGATCGACAAGGGTTCAGATCCTGAGATAGAGGATTTTCTAGTTCAGGAAGATCCATAAATTCAAGGTTCGAGGAGGGAGGTTATCATTCATACTGAACCATATGATTTCATGACAAATTTACCACCATGCCTTAAAGGTAAAGAAGGATTCTCAGGTATTAGGAAAGATCTGAAGCAAGCAAATGATAAGACTGAATCCCCCTTGGTCGATTGTGTCCCTCGTCGATCTACCATCTCCCCTGTACACTGTGATGTTTGTCTTGATTGGGTTGAGTGCTACTATACTGACGTTCCTCTCTTACAGGCATGAATTAAAAATTTAATTGCTCATAACGATCTGTTGAAGTAAGAAAATCTTGATCTCAAGGCACATGCAGAGAGGGAGACTAAATGTATCAAGAGAGATGGAAACATAGTCATTAAGAATACGACCAATGTCAAGGCAATTATAAAATCTAAATTGTCTGATCCCTCTTTGGCAAATTTTTAATGGTAAAATGTTTTGTTGTGATTTTGTTTGATTTTTTTTTATCTAATTCGAAATAAGTAGTTTTGAATTGTGATTTCATTTACTAAAATAAAGACTGGCTATAAAATCTTCGATTCTGTAGCCAAGTCTCTTTTGATAAAAATGAGTTATTAAAAATTGTTTTTCTAATTTATCAAATTGGTTTTCTATTCTCAGGAAATGGGAGATTTAGTTGCTAATTACTTGGAGGAAATATTTTCAATTATACGCCTAAATGATTAGTAGTTTCTCCTTCCTTATGTTCTATAAAAACTTTGGTTTAATTTTTGAATAAACCAACTCTGTTATGAGTGGTTTCCAATCCACTAATTTTGTAATATTACTTGATTTTGGGAGATTCAACTCTATCCTGTGAGATATGAGTATTTGGATCTTGGATTACTTTAAATACTGTTCACTTTTGTTAGTGAGAGGATCCTTTTTGGAATGCATTATGGACATGTAATTCTCAAAGACTATATGGACAAGTTGTTCACACTTTGGCTTTAGACCAGGGTGACATTGTTCCATTTATGTTTTTCCTATTATATTATGGAATATTAACATGTTATACAACTTTAGCCTCATTAGCATGTAATGTTTCATTCTATTCAATGTTTTAAATTTTGTCTATAATTTACTATTTCATATATTATATCGGTGATCGTTATTTCACTTTAATATCATGATTTATGTTTGATGTTAATTTGATGTATCATATGAATGTTTCACATTAAAAATTCTTTTACTATAAACATTTATCATTACAAGGTCACTGGATTTATATGTTTATTACTCCGTTCTTATATCCTTGCTCCCCAAAAACACCTTGAGTTTATTCTGGAAATGTTAGCACAAGCCTGTTACAGATTTCTCTCTTAAGCAAGATAGCTGGAAGTTTGGATTGCACGGGGATATAGACACGGTATGAGACTAATCTCAGTTTAGTGTTATTCACATTCAATTTCTGTTATTAGTTTATTAGTGAAATAAGACAATTTAAATTGGCTGTGACTATTATTTTGTTCTTGTTTTAGAGTATGTTTTATTAGTATCTTTAGAGTTCTTAGATTTTAGATTATTAAAAAAAAAAATATAAAATATGTGCTTTCTTTATCTACTTTAACAATTGCAAAAACATTGATTTCGCAAGACATCCACCCAAACTTGCAATTTGTAAATACCCTGTTCATATTTATGTTTCTGTTTTAACACTTGTAAATAATTAAATTCATGTGCATAGTATCATAGTTATAGTTATAGAATAGTTTATTACTTTTCTTTGTTTAGGACCTTAGTTGGCTAACAGAGCCATTAAACCCGTCCGGATAGATCATCCCAAACTGCTTGGTTTAATTAGACAAACCTAGTTCAGATACCCGTCAATAAGATGTTAGGACAATAATTAATTTTTTGTATGTAAATGAAAATTTTCAATTTCAATTAGTTTTATGTATGTGGGGAAATGAAAAAATGATTCTCCAACCTTTAGTTATTAATGTATTATTAAATTTATTTTTTAAAATTAATTAAAATTATTATTTTTTCCACTATAATTATAAATTAAATTGTTGTTAACATGAATCAAAATACAAATTAGTATATATCCGTCTTAATCTTCAATTTAACGTCTTAATCTTTAATTTATATTTATAAAAAAAATACAAATTAGTATATATCCGTTTTAATCTTCAATTTATATTTATAGACTTCTATTAGTTGATACAACTTCTAAAAGTGAAAATCCTTTCTAAAAAATTTAATGTTAAAAATATTTGTATTTGTAAATAATTAATCTTTTATAAAGATTTAGTGGAGTTGTATTTTGTTATTTTAATTTTCTCATTGTTTATACTTTTATATTTTTATTAATATAAAATATTAAATTTAATTTGCATAATCTTTTTCAATTTTTTTTTTTAACAATTATTTAATTAAGCAATTTAATTATTCTACAACTTTTTAACTTAATAAAACCAAAATAATTTTTTTTTTAACAATTATTTACTTAAGCAAATTAATTATTCTACCACTATTTAACTTAATAAAACCAAAATAAATAATTTTGAAACTTTTATTTATACTAAATTTAAATATAAAATATTTTGAAGAATATTTAATTTAATCTTTTTTCCTAATTTTTATTAGACTTAGATGAATATAAATATAACTTCATCCTATAACAATTATTATTTTTTCATTATTAGTTAATCCATATTATCATTTTACTTTGTGTTTTTTTTTCTCAAGATTCAAGAAAACCTTATATTATGCAATTTAAAATTTTATTCATTATTATGGATATGATGTTTTTACCTTCATATTTTGCATATTCTAATTGGTTTTTATATTCATTATT
This sequence comes from Picea mariana, assembly GCA_032191745.1. Taxonomy (NCBI): domain Eukaryota; kingdom Viridiplantae; phylum Streptophyta; class Pinopsida; order Pinales; family Pinaceae; genus Picea; species Picea mariana. Next base: position 1,882 of record JASDQU010438898.1, on the reverse strand, counting down.
ATCTTAAAATAAGGCTAAGAGATTTTATAATTTTAGCACGAATTATCAGTTGCATATTCTAATTGGTTTTTATATTCATTATTATTTCAAAATAAGGGTAAGTGATTTTATAATTTTAGCAACGAATTATATACTCATTTAACAAAAGAAATCAATATCAGGGTTTTATAATAAAAAATCAATATTAGGATTGTAGTATATTTATATGTTGAAATTTAGTGATTGTAGTATATTTATATGTAGTTTCGATATGTTTGTATTATTTTTGTATGAGTAATTAAATTAAGGTTGTATTATTTTTGTATGAATAATTGAATTAATATAAATTTATTATTTTTGTATGAGTAATTAAATCAATATAAATTTATTTTAGTTATAAATCTATTAAGTATAGAAATGGATTAAAAATTTAGGTTAAAGGTTTTACGAATTTGATGATTTTTTTTTGGGATATTTATCTGAAATTTGAGAAATTGTTGGATTTTTAGATTTGAGTGATTATTTTTATATAATCCGAGTGCTCAGTGAGTTTTCTAGCATGTGCTTCCGAAGTTTTTTTAACATACCTAGGGAAAAAAAACTATTTAGTAAAACAACTAGCCAATGCCTTAAAAAATCACTACTATGTAAATTTATTGATTTTTAAAAGATCCTAAATTATGATAGTGTAGGTTATTAAAAACAATGAAAAATAGTGTCAAATATAATTGCATCAATCTCCTCTTCTTCCAATAATTAATATGATTTAGATTTATAATGTTATTTTTATTTACATATAAACTCTTGAATAAGTATTATTTAACTAACATTAGATTTACTATTATTATATTTTTACTTTTGTATAATATTTTAGATTGGATTGACATATTAACATCATTTTTATAGAGAGAATGTTAAAATCTCTTCAATATTGAGTTGTAAAATGAAATTCTCTTCTCTTGATACAATAAAACATTGCAACTTACCATAACATGAAGTTTGTGATTTTTAAAGCAACAGAAAAGTATAGTTTATATCCAATCTTCAGAATCTATATGAAGGACCAAAGCCTAATGTTCTTAAATATTCTTTAAAATATAATACTAAAACTAAAGTATTTAGATCATTATGGTTTTGTTAACCTTAAATGATTTTTTTTGGTTCATCCTCAACCTTTTTTTATACAAATTTAACTAGTCTCAAAGTGTTTTTCTATTAGCATGAACATTGATTCCAATTTAACATTATTTTTTTAAGTTTATATTGTTTAAAAAATAGTTTTGATGATTCAAATTTCTATAAATAAAATCTATTTATATAATAAATCAACTCTTTTTTTTTATTAAAAATTTCATTATCATTTCATTTTTTAAAGCCTCGTATAAATGTAAAATATTGTATTATTATTATTTTTTTTTTCAATAATTAAAACATGCATAATAATATAGAGATAGAACCTATAATTGTTCAGCTTTCAATTTATGCTTCTACAAAAATATACAATCATGACTTAAGATTTCATAGACAATATAATTTTAAAAAGTATTTAAAAAAAAAGTTTAGTTTATTTTTATTGTTATTGTTATAAATTTATAATTTACATTTATATAAAATAATAGAGATAGATAAAAGTTTAAAATGAATTTCTTTTATCTCAATCTTAAATTTAATGTTCTTTCAAAAATCATGATAAGTTTTCCAACCATTACACTATAATTTAAGCATCTTAACTTTAATGTTCTTTCAAAGATCATGACAAGTTTTCTAACCACTACACTATAATTACAGCTTAAATGATAATTAAATAATTTTCTAAATATTTATAATAAATAGTTTTTCCAAACATCTTATTTTTTAATGATATATTATTTTTTAATTTTAAAAAAAAGTTAACTTAAAATTA
>JASDQU010438897.1:108072-121735 GCA_032191745.1 Picea mariana | reverse complement strand
ATATTTTCTTTCTTTCATAACCACGGGCCAGCAAGCCCCCAATACTCAGCTGTGGCTCATCCCGAGGCACTTTGATATGAACCTTCTGCTTTACTTCGACTTCAGACTACTCAGCGCGGCCTGTGATTTTTGCTCGATCCTTCCCTACTATGTGAAGACTGTATTTTCTGTGTCTGGTACCTAGTTTCAACTGCACCTGGTACCTCGACCCTTCTCCTTCTTCTTCTACTGAGAGTTGTGCTGAAACTGGTTGTCATGGTACAATTTCAACCGGCTCCCATTCACCAAACCTTCCTTCCATTCTCCATTCAAAGTATTCAACTATGCAGCTCCTCCTTCTATGACATAGACAACCTCATATGGTCCTAGCCAATGTGTTCTGAACTTCCTTGGGTGTTTCATGAACTTGTTGTCATATACCAGTACCAAATCTCCTTGTTTAAACGCTTTCTTCTTGATGTGTATGTCATGGTAGGCCTTCTTGAGTTCCTTTTGTACCTGTTGATGGAATCTTGCAATAATTTTTTCTTCTTCCATTTCTATCAACTATGTGAGCCTCTCTTGAACAACCAGTGTCATCCATATCTGTAAAGGCTACAATTCTTAAGCTAGGAACTAAATATTCCATGGGTACAACTGCTTCAAGACCATAAACCAACTTAAAGGGAGTATGCATTGTCAACTTCTTGCAAGTGGTTCTATAGGCCCATAATACTATTGGTACTCTCAAATCCCAATCATCCCTATTCACACTGCATATCTTTATCAGTGTCGTCTCCAAGATCTTATTAAATTCTTCAATTGTCCCATTCATTTGTGGGTGGTAGGGCATTCTCTTCTGATGATGGACTGCATATTCCTCAGTCAAGGCTTCAATGGTATTATTAATAAAATGTGTGCCTTGGCCACTCATAAGGATCTTCAAGCATCCAAACCTGGTTATGATATCATCAAATATAAAACGCACAGTTGTAGTTGCACTACTATCATTAACTGCTCTGGCTTCTGCACATCTGGTCAAGTATTATGTCATAGTGATTATATACCTTGCTCATGTTCTCTTCCATGGTGGGTTTATAGGTTCAACGAAATCAATGGCCCATTTTTCAAATTCCTGTAAGGTTAGCTGGGGTGTTAAAGGAATCTCATCTCTTCTGGATGGTTTCCCAACTCATTGGCATACATCGCAGGATTTGTAGTAATCCTTAGCATCCTTGTGTAGAGTGGGCCACCAAAGGCCAGCTCGAAGAACCTGTTGCATTGTTGCTTTCCCTGTGTAGTGTCCTCTTGTGATGCCTTCATGTGCTTCTACCAGAATCAATGGTATTTCTGCCTCCATAACACATCTCCTCAGGATCACATCAGGTCCCATCTTATATAGTTGTCCAGCTATAACTGAAAAATATGCAGCATGAACTACTAGTTGTTTCTTTTGAATGGTTGTATATTCACTAGGTTCCATTCCTTTATATAGGAACTGGATTATTTCGACGAAGTGATCATCAGCCTTCTTGATGGCCAGCAGTTGTGCATTTGGTAATGTATCCTCCAAACTAGTGGGTTCATCTCCATGCTCCAACCTAGACAAGTGGTCAGGTCCTTTGTTCATTCTCCCTGGCTTGTCTACAATATCAAAATCATATTCCTGGAATAACAAAAGCTATCTTCATATTCTTCCCCCCAACACTAGCTTGTTGACTAGGTATTTCAATGTAGAGTGATCAGTGAACATCTTAAAGTGTCCTCGCAACAAGTAGTGGCGAAATATTTGTAGCGCATACACCATGGCTAGACCTTCTCTCTCAGTGGTAGTGTAATTTATCTCAGTTGTAGATAGCCTCCTTCTAGAAAAGGATAATGGGTGGTCAATATCTCCTACTCCTTGTTGTGCTAACACTGCTCCTAGTGCAATAGATGAAGCATCGGCATGCACGTGAAATTCCTTGCTCCAATCTGGGAAAACCATAATAGGTGCAGTAACCAATTTCTATTTCAGTGTGTCAAAGATCTGCTGGTATTCTTCTGTCCATTGGAACTGACAATATTTCTTCAAAATCTTCTCCATGGGTGTTGTAATCTGTGCATAGCCCTTAATGAAATTCCTATAATATCCAGTATGTCCTAGCGCATTGCACAGTTGTTGGACTGAAGTAGGGGAGATAAATCAACAATAATGGCAATCATAGATGGATCTACCAATAATCCCTACTTACACACAATATGGCCTAGTATCACTCCAAAGGGTGAAAAGAAGATGCACTTCTTCAGGTTCAGGGAAATCTGACATTGCTTGCACTTATCCAGCATTAGTCTTAAACATTCAATATGATTTTGCAATAAGCTAAAAACAATCCAATCATCAAAATATGCTTCAAGAAATTTATCTAAAAACTCCTTGAATGCTTCGACCACGACCCTAGAAAATATGGTTGGTGCATTGTTCAATAAAAATGGCATCACTGTGTACTTGTAAGATCCCCATTCTGTTGCAAAAGTGGTTTTATGGCGATCTTTCTTGGAAATATTGATCTGATGATATCCTAAAAATCCATCCATGAAGGAGTAGACCTCGTGTCCTCCCACATTTTCTAGCACTTCGTTAGAAAATGGTGTAGGGAATGGGTCATGCAAACATGCATCGTTCATCTTCCTGAGATCCACACAGATCCTTATCTCTCCTATCTTCTTATCTTGAACCACCATAGGGCTAATCCATTCTGACTCTTCAATAAATTCTATGATTCCTGCCTCCAACATTTTGTCTAGTTCAATCTTGACTTTCTCCTTATATTTGGGGTTCAATATGTACGGTCTCTACTTGACTGGCCTTGCATATGGTTTCAATGGGATCTTCATCTCTCCCATGGGCCCTTTAATGCAATTCATATCGGTGAACTTTGTTGGAAACAAGTCCTGGTATTCATGCAATAATTCTGTGATCTTGTCAATAGTGGCAGCATCCCAATAATCTCCAACGTTTGCAAGATTCGATGTTTTCTTTGTTCCAATGTTAACTTTCTTGATTTTAATTGGATGTCCAATAAAAGGTAGTTCAACTCTTGGTCCTTCTATTTCTCTATGTCCTTATGTTACTGCGATGTTCACATTCCTAGGATCATCATCTTCATCTGCATTGATGTTGTAATAACCTTGCAATTTCTAAAGAGGCGCAGCCCATTCATCCTCTTCTTTCTCAAAAGGGTAGGTAGGTGCCTCCTCAAAGACTCTCTATCTTACAATCTGTAACACTTGATCTATTGTAGGGTATTGGCTTTCAAATAAAAAGGTAGTTATAAATTTATGAGTCATACCTTTCTAATCTGTAGTGGTGAGGCGCAATTCTTCTTGAAGATACCTATTGATAGGTGTTGTATCCAACGTGTTAATGACTTTGTGCACCCACTACTCTTGAGGAGTGTTTCTCTAGGCCTCCTCGCAACTTCGCACATGGTCCTTCGGATAGCTTCGATTTTCATATTTAACTTCGTAGCCTTCTACTTGTTCTGAGAAGCGTGTTGACATCAAAGTGCGACATTGTACCTAGTTCGTTGTTAGAATATAATGGATGTTCTCATTTTACCATTGACAATATCACTATTGTCACCCAACCATAGGCCGAAGCCACCCTCCGAGCACCTTAACCTTGACAGAGAATCACTCCGGAAGAAAACCCTAGGCTAGATAGCCAAACAAGGGGTAGTGCACCTTTCCCCAAGGATAGCGCACCAACAAGAGCTGATTAGATATTCCAAACCTTAACCAAGAGATAGTCCAATCCAAACATGATCTGCTAGTTGCAGTAGCTGCAATGGCAGATCTCCTCAAACCTGTGCACAAAACTGGGCACTGCAGTGTGCACAAGTGCTGCTCTACAAAACTGAAACTGCCTGCTAGAATGAGAATTGGCCTCCTGTATTTATACTAATTCTGGCTAACTTCCTGGGCTAACTTCTCATTCTGGGTATCTATCTGTTCAGTATATATTATTTCTTTTGGTCGACTTCTTCTCTTGGAGGCTAATAACCTAATACAAGTTATCTTCTTGAGCCAACATGTCTTCTAGGGTTATTATCCAACTCATTAGGGTTTCTTCTTGCTTCCCGTAATATTATATTCTCATCAAGTCTACACGTGGAGGTAAATACCTCCCGCAGCTACCATAATATCAACACTCCCTCCTATCTAGGGAGGTATTACAGGTAATGGTCTTGAGCAAAAAACATACCATTCACCTGGTAGCATCAACATAGTTGTATAGACTATCTCATGACTAAATCATGAGCACCATCATCACCATCAGTGTCATCAGATGCATCATCTCTCAAAACCATACTTCATCTGAGTAATCAGACATGATGCTAGAAAAGTCACTCACACCTCAGAGTGATACAAGAGCCATTCTTCTAATATGAACATATGTCCTAGAAGAGTAAATGTTCTAAACCATTTTCTGTCTGGGAAATCTTTGTCCTTTGATTATCCATCTTACTGATAATCATTTCCAATACTACTGATAGTCTTCAAGGCAATCAGAACAAAATAGAACACAACTGTGTCTATCCATAATAGTACATAACTAAAATCCAATGGTACACTACCACACCAAGTAACACACAAGTACTTTATCAGTAACGTATAGTCACAAACAGTGGAGCACATCCACCATAGTAGTATACATCTACTATCATATAGTCTTCATAACAATCATCTGATATCAACCTGCAAAGAAACAATGTTATGATATAAACTGAATCATGTGGGCCAATATTTCACTCACATCTGTGAGATCTGAAAGAATATCTTCCCTTAAAAGGTAAGACATCAATGATGAGTTGTCTGGACTATTCTTCTCAAGCAAGGAAGAATAACAGTCCTGATTTCTGAGCCTCGACCATTCCCCACCCTGGGCCATTCCTCCGACACTAAACAAAGTGTAACATCTGCCCTAAGGAATGCCTATCCTTGATTGTTGAGCCTGGACCATTCCCCACCCTGGGCCATTCCTTTGGCACTAAACAAAGTGCAATCTAGAGAGAATGAATACACCCTAAGGAATTAATGTTCGGACCATTTCCCTTGTTAACCACAAGAGGAAAAGATTGTCCTGTACCAACCTCCAAAATGGACCATTCCTCATGTTAACCACAATGAGAAATCATTGTCCGGCGAGGCGAGCCAGTATTCTTGAGTAACTCTCAAGAAGAGAGACTTCCCTAGCCCACTCCCCATGTTAAACACAATGGGAGTTGTTTTCTATGGTACATTAGCAATCTGGACCATTTTTTGAACTAGAAAATGTCTGTCTGTTAGAAATATCAATCCACTTTCTGAACTGGAAAGAATCTGCTCATCCTAGACCATTCTTCGAACTGAAAAATGACTATCCATCAATCAATAATATATTATTTCTCCCTCCCAACCTGGGATTCGTATATTCCTTTTTCAATAAGGAAATTGTCTCCACGAGCTCCATCTTGAGTATGCAAACTCTTTCATCTTGGGCAGAAGCTTTACCGAAATGTCTTCTTATCTGCTCATCTGTGGAGATATATATTTGAGAACCACTTTATTCTTTCTAGACTTCATCATGGATAATGTAATGCTTGATATCAAATGTAATTCGGTCTAGAACACTGGTTTTCTTTGAAGGCTTCATATAGCTCTTGATCAATAAAGTATATCATTGTTGGATTCCTCTTGGTTCCTACTATCTTACAATATCATAGCAAGGGTTAAACTAGAACATATCCATGTGGCACTTCTTCTGACATCATGAGATCTTTTTCATGGATTGGAAATCCATCATCCTAATCTTCTGAGTAATCATTCTGATACAATATCTCTATTATAGAGAATATTCACCACGCTTCTGTTGTGCATTGGAGGTTCTCCACCAAGTTATCTTATTCTATCTGTATACAAGGGTGTCTTTCTGGTGTGCCTCAAAGTATTGAGGTTTCTCTTCATATACTCTTTCTTCAATTTCTTTGGAGAATAGTATTTGCATTCATCTTGATGTAGAACTCCAACCCATGGATGATATAATGACTCATGTAGAGGTATGTTTGGTTTACTGGAATGAGCAATCATCATAGTCTTCTCCCTCCATATGGGAGAACCTCTAGTTCTGGATCTTGCAATGCTTTCATTCATAAGTCTTCCATAAATTGTTCTTCATCACAACTTTCAGTTCTACTTGATTTCTTTCATATCAGGCTGGTAATCTTGTGATTCTCGATACAATGACTGGTTGTTCAGGCTTCTCTTCTTTCTTGGAATCTTCATGTTCTTCTTCATGTTTTTCTTTAKCTCTTGGGTCCATGGAGTTTCTTATAGATTACATTMCCTAAAGATTCCACTTATTYATTTCATCATAGGATCATGGATCTRGATGAACAACCAGGGATACTTTAAGGCTTCTCTTCRAAGAAGACTTCTTCTAAGGTCGAACTAAACACGTACTGTTTTTTCATGGCCRCTATCATGGATATATACTTCATCATATTCATTGGATCATAGGATTATMTCCCTCCTAATCCTTGCTTTATGTATGAATGCATGCTCTTCCTTTTGGTGATATATAATTGGCTCTCTCTATATAGGAGAKTCCACGCTTCCRTCTGCATCCTTATTCCCTTCTACAAAGTGTTATAAGTYGTTCCTCTTGAYTGTTGACTTCTTTCTGTCTTTGCTTCTTCCAAGTCTCTTCAGTATTGATTCTGATTTTGGCTTATCTTGTAATAGCTTCCACATKATTTGTTTGATGTATTTCATCCTTTCACATATATTATCTGACTTGTATAATGATAGCAATCCTTATCTTGTTGTTCTTCCATAGGTATAGTTCTTCTTGGAATATATTATCTTCTAAGAGATAGATATACAAGATATGTACAAAGTTTTTCCAAACAAGATATGTACAAGAACTAAGAAGAGTATTGTTACCTTTAGAAGAAGAAGTCTCTTTCATCCTGCCTAGTCTTCTTTGTAGGTTCCTTTTCTTCGGCAACTGATGCTTCGTTTGTATCCTTCCTTTTTTTTAGCTCAAGACAATGATTCTTGTAGTGACCATACTTTCAACAGTTGAAGCATTGTATTTTTGAAATGTCTTTCTCTTGATTTGGCTTCCTCCTTGAACCAAAATTCCTTTTGTTCCTGAAATTCTTGAATCTTGTTGTGAAGGCTTGATCATCATACTTCTTTTGGGGTTTCTCTTTTGCACTGATCCTAGATTCTTCTTGATCACAGCAAGTCCAAATTTCTTCAAATGTAGGATACTCCTTCCTTGTGTTCATTCTTGCGGAAAATGCATCCCATGTCTTGGGAAGACCATTGAGTACTATGTTTATCAATTCCTTCTCTGAAATGATCTCTTCAATAGCTTGTAGTTGATCTCTTAACTGAGAGATCATCACAAAGTATGATGTTATGATGTCATCATCATTCAACTTCATGTCACAGAGCTCATTCTTCAGACTCATTAGTTGTCCAATGTTTCTGACTGAGAAGAGGTTTGATAGGGCATCGTACATCTTCTTCAATGAGTCAAGATGGGAGATGTAGGGTATCAAGTGATATTTTATAGAATCCACTATAATACTCATGGCATTGAAGTCATTGTCTTTAAACTTCTCCATAGCTGCAACGTTCTGCAGTTCCTTCTCTTTTCCTTTTTCAAACTCTGGTTCCATGATCTTTCCTTTCACGATATCCATCACTTTATTCTTGGCAAGGATGAGATCAATCCTTGTCTTCCATGCTCTGAAGTTAGAAGCTTCATCTAACTTGTTCTCTGACGTCATAGAGTAATTCATGGCTGCTTTGACTTGTTCAACCCTAGATTTGACCAAAAGCTAAAACTTCACGTCTTGGCTTTCTGAGAGTACCAGGAGATGCGCTAGGCTAGGTCACATTTATCTATCCAGAGATTAGGTCAATCCCTTCATTTAAGGTGCCCCAACAAGAGGATTAGGGTTTCTACAACTACACCTGCTAGTAACCCTAGCGGAAATGCTATGGTGATTGCCCCTGCTAGAAACCCTAGTGGCAGTTCTTCAATGAGATTAATATCCTTACGACTATGTTTCATTCCAACGGTTAGACTGAATGAAGGAGGTGTGGGCCCATAACCTATTGGAATATAATGGATGTGCTCGTTTTACCATTGACAATATCACTATTTTCACCCAACCATAGGCCAAAGCCACCCTCCGAGCACCTTAACCTTGACAGAGAATCACTCTGGAAGCAAACCCTAGGCTAGATATCCAAACAAGGGGTAGCGCACCTTTCCTTAAGGATAGCACACCAACAAGAGTTGATCAGATAGTCCAAACCATAACTAAGATTTATTCCAAGACAAACATGATCTTCTAGTTGCAGCAGCTGCAATGGAAACTCTCCTCAAACCTGCGCACAAAAATGGGCACTGCAGTGCACACAAGTGCTGCTCTGCAATTCTGAGACTGCCTGTCAGAATGAGAACTGGCCTCTTGTATTTATACTAATTCTGGCTAACTGCCTGGGCCGACTTCTCATTCTGGGTATCTGTTTGTTCAGTATATATTAATTATTTTGGCCGACTTCGCCTCTTGGAGGATAATACCCTAATACAAGTTATCTTCTTGAGCCGACATGTCTTCTAGGGTTATTAGCCAACTAATTAGGGTTTCTTCTTGATTCCTGGAATATTATATTCTTGTTAGGTCTACACGTGGAGGTAAATACCTCCCGCAACTACCATAATATCATCATCTGCATTGTTGTTCTTGTGTGTTCCCCACCATCTTGCTGGAGTTTCTTTCAAGGCATCATCCAGTGCCAACAACCTCTGTTGTACTAGTGCAATTTCTTCAAATTCCAACAAGAAAGCTTCTAGATGATTTAAACCGTCAAAGGTGGGCAAGTTACTTACTTCTGTTCCAATCCAATGAACTTCCCTGGTCAATATAGCACATCTCCACGTAGATACTTCGTACATTTTGTTATGGCAATTCTTTAGTGCTTCCTCTAAGTCTGATGAGCATGCATTGTCACTTCGCCAGTTTAGGTTTCCATCTACTGTAGGATTAATGTAATCATGTTTTCTTTCTATCAATTTGTATATATTCTCAAGTTCATAAGAAGGATCTTCTTCTCTAATGGGTTCTGTATATATGCGACCTTCATTAGGGTCCAAAGATGCAATGACATTAAGGCCGTCATCTTCAAATGTCATTCTTCTTTTCTTTAAATCAACCACAGTGGAATTATTGAAAGCACAATCAATTCCTAATATCCCAGGATAAGGACAACTATCATCAACTATCTCAATCACCTTGAAGTCTACAAATGTTCTTACCCCACCGATGTCCATAGGGACATGCTCCAGTCTCAAAAGGGGATCACTGCCTACTGATTAGCCATTATGATCCTGATAGGGGAATAAATCAACTTAGGTTTTCCCATCAGTGCCCAGGTCTACTTCGTCATAACATTGTCATCTGATCCTAAGTCGAGGACCACATAGTCTATATCATACTCTCCAATTTGAGCATTAAGGTGTAGTTCCTTATTTGTCCTTCTCTTTTTAGAGACTTGATGTACTTCTTTATTCAGCAAGGAATATACCTTTCCTAGATCATATTATCTGATTAAATTTTGTATCTCTTGTACAACGATTTCATCTTTTATCAAATTAATGCAAGTACATAAGAATTCCATGAGTTTGCTTACCTCTTTTCCTTCTCCAGGAGAAGCGGACTGATCAAATTCCAGGGGCATTCCACATTCTCTTACTTATGGTCGTGTCTTTGATGAAGAACCCTAATCTTTTCCAAATTATTTTCTTACCTCCTTAAATGTTTGTTTTTCTTTCCACGCATCAAACACTTGTGTCTTCTCTGCAGCTTTTCTGACCCTTGATTCTTCTATAGTCTTTCCCAATAGAACTCTATATTCTCCTGTAACAGCGCATCCTCTAGTGATTACAGTGACATTGGGATCCCCTTCGCAAAGTTCTGCTGAGATTAGTTGTACTTATTGGTTTCCTCCTCGTCTTTCCTGAAGTTTGGCTAACAACGGAGGGAAATCTTCAATGACATGTTCGAATGAGTTGCAGTAGTTTCAAGTGGTACAAGGGTTCTGATAGTCCCTTTGCAAGTGTCTTCGTTGTGCGCAGTTGTAACAAATGATCTGACCTCGACCTCAACCCATGCCTCTTGCTCATCCTCTTCCTCTGAATCCACCACGAGGGTTGAAGTTTCCTCTTCCCGGGGAATTATACTGCAGGGTAGTTCCTTCTTGGTGTACTTCTCCTTGAATCCTATATGTGTCTCTTGATATTTCATGTAATAGGTCATAAGATCTACAGTCTTTCTCGTCGTGCCCCACAAATTTACAAAATGTGCAGTAAAAGTCTGTAGGTGTCTGAACATATTTTTGCATGTAATAGCATTCACCAGGATGATGTCAATTTCTACATACCTCGCACCAAGGTAGAGTAACCTATTTCAAAGGGCTCGGAGCTTCAGAGGCCAAGTATTCATGAAATAGGGGACAGTGTTCCTTGTCATGGCCTTCTGATTTGCATCTAATGCACCAAATATCTTCTCTTTTATCTTTTCCCTTATCTTTCTTCATATCTTTGATCTGCAGAGACAATCTAGTTAACTGACTTAAAATTTGACTCATACCTAAGTTGGATTCTCCCATAGGGGTTGATTCTAGTTTCATGGAAATCTCCAATGCCTCAGCCTGCGAAGCGATTTTCTATTGCCTTAGAGGGAATTTGATGTGTGGTAAGAGGGCAGCAATGAACCATTCTTTATTCTATTCATATGGAATCTGAAAACTTAAATGGCCTGTTAAGGTCTTAAACCTCTTATCAAACTCCCACACTGATTCATCTACTCTCTGCTTGATTTATTTCAGTTTTGTAATGCATTGTGACTCCAACTTGGGTTTTTTGAATTCGGAGATCAACGCACTTTTAATGACATTCAGGGGTTTAGGCTGTGCAACTCCTTGGAAAAATTTCATGTACCAGCTCAGTGCGCGGTCTCTCAAGGTGGTACTAAACTAGGCTCTCTTAACTATTTCATTAGTGATTTGTTTAATACTCCATACAGCTTCGCATAGAAACCAGTGTTGATCGAGATCTTCAGATCCATCTCCCCTAAAGGTAGGTAGCCTCATCTCATATGCCATAGATATTCCTAGGTTTCATAACTGAGTATGTGTTGAACTACTAGTAATAGTGCTTTGAATGCTCTGGTGACTCTGACTACTCTGATTTTCTAAAGTTGCTAAGAAAACAGGAGGAGTAATAATACTCACTTTAACAGTCTGCACGGTTCCTGAAGTTTCTGATTCTTCCCAGTGAGGTTCTTCAGTCTTCCCTTCCTTTGCCTTAGCGGATGTTGAATGCTCCTCATTCAATAAATCTTATTCCTCTCCACTGTATAACCCTTCTTCCTATAATGATTTATGGATCTGCTCAAACAAATTCGCCAAAGGGACCTCTCTGGAGGTCCTTCAACCGCGGGTATGTCCCACCTCTGCGTCATTGTCGCTGTCTGAATTATTGAACATTAGCTCTCTGATCTGATCACTTATTGTATCTTCAATACATTCTTCTCATGCAATATCATCTTGATCTTCAACTTTAATAAGTGTAAAAATTTTCCTCTTGATACCTTAAAGAAATACTTCTATGCTTGGCTATACAACTCAACTCTGTCAATGGAAAACTCGGTGATGTACCCTCCAATAGTACTACCGAACCAGTGATCTACTACTCTTGACACATCGTTATCAAATCTCTTGGCCTTCTTGATCAGTGTCAATTTCCAAACCACAGGTAGTCTAGATCGGATCTCAAACTAGGTATCTTCTAATCTGGCTAACCACTCGTATAGATCCTTATGAATTCCCCCAAAGAAAATCTTGTGTATATCAGTAAATATATACCTTCCCAACCAATCCTCTGTACTAAGATTAAGGTTCTTTTTCTGGGCTTCTGTGAAGTCCTTTTCTTGTTCTTCTATCCACTTCGGAATCTCTGTCTTCGATGGGAACCACCTTGACATCCCCTCAAGAAGATTCTGGTCCCGGCAACGGAACCATTTGTTGGCACAAGGGTAGACCTAGGGTTTAGCTCTAACAACGCACCAACAAGCCCTAACAACTAGCCCTTTCAGCAACACCTGCGAAGAAGATGCAGCCTCACCTGAAGTAGCAATAGGGGGTTGCAGGACACGGGTGTCTACAATCAGAGGAAATTTGAGTGGATCCATTACAACAACACGCCAAGATCTAATTATTCTTACCAAGCATAGACCTACTTCACACAGTTATATATCATATCTAACATACTAGTACATCAACATACACTAATACATATAGGCTAAAAAATCAATGAACTATTACGACGATTTTGATAAAATCAATTTTTTTGTCGAAAAAATTTTTAAAAAACAAAATTTTACTGTTTTTTTTTTTTTTAAATTAGTCCCAATAACGTCGCAATTTCGACGTGTTCTAAGGTTGTCGGAAGTATGATGACAAGTTCTGACACTTTAATATAGTTTTTTGTAGGTCAACATAACGTTCATTGACTTCGAAATGGTCAACCTTAATTTATGGTTATAGTCGTCGGAATTCCAACGATGACAAATCTATAAATTAGTTAATTCGAACCAAATTTCGACTAATTTGTTATAGTTGCGATATCTTTTATGTGTTATAGCTCTGCTAATCTTCGTTTTTATGTCAAGTTTTGCTGGTTGATTAAGACATTGAACTGATCTTTGATCTACAGAGCTTAATTTTGTGATCATTGTTCAAGGCGTGCAAGAGGATTTTAGACTTTGAAGGTTAGTTTAATATTTTTTTTCTTTTGTCTCCTTTAATATTTTATAACCTTATACGTTTATGTAGATTTTATGTCGTCTGTGAACATGCTAATTTTTCCATGCTTATATGTAACTTGATCTCTTGCCCTAGTTCTATTATGTCGTTTGATTATGTTACTTGGTTATGGTGAAGCTTTGAAGCTTATGTGGTAAAATATATTGTATGGTTTGGTCTATTGCATTTCAAGAATCGAATAGATCTAGCACATTATCACTGAACTTTATAACATAATTGTCTCAATATTTTAGTGGTGGTGAAGAATGTGGAGATATTATGGACAAGGTGACAAGAGATGGTATTTCCCTTACGCTAAATGCGGGAGCACAAAAGTCAGAAGAATTTTAATACAAACAGTTGTAAGACATTGCATAACCCGTGGGCATGTTGAAGGTGGACCGAACGAATATCGTCCCTTGGTAAACTATATATTCATTATTATATATTTATATTGATTGTATTTATAAAATTTTATATTGTTTAAATATTTCTTATGAAGTACACTAATTTTGCATGATTGTTTGTAATTATAAAGTCAGGTTGGCCCCCTAAGCATCTGAACACGCCAAGTACTAGCAGAAATGATGTTGTACTACAAGGTGCCGAGAAATTTGGAGTGTCGAATATTGAAGATCAAGTTAATGATCCTATGGAAGAATATGACAATAATAACAATATAGTTGAAGACGATGGGACAAATGAATTGATCCAAGACTTGTTCGCTCGACTAGATGAGGATGATGATGAGGACATTGGTGATATTGATGTACCT
>JASDQU010438897.1:52883-65468 GCA_032191745.1 Picea mariana | reverse complement strand
GGTGTCTAAAACCCTAAGTCAACTTGACCCACATTTTTTGGGCTTCGCCAGCCTGTCCTTCCTTCCTTCCCGCGAGGTGCTCCAAAGCATCCAATGGTGGCTTTTTTCGCTTCCTAAGTTGTCCACAATCCATCTTCCAGACTGATATTTTCTTCTTGATCCTCTCGTCCAACGGATTTCTCTCTTGTACTTCGCTCCATATTTTCTACTCCTTTGGCCACTTCGACCCACTATCAGTCAGTGTGTCTTCCGCACAGTTTACATTTCATCTTTTCTCCTGTAATCTTTGCTTTCTTCCAGAACCACGGACCAACAATGCTATTATCTTTTGGTCCTTCTGAACCTGCCTTAAGTTGTGTGGAATCCGAAAGACCCATCTTACTGGTCATATGAGAGAAATCGTCCTTCCAATGCATGTGGGAGGACACAAATTTGTCAGAATTATCTAAAGATGCGGAAGGGGAAATAGCGGCTTTCTCTTTGACAGAGGCATAGTAGGCTTTGGTTTGCATCCTCTTATTTGAATAGCTCATCCATGCATGCCTAATTGATTAGAAAATAGTTTCTTTAACAACCATACATGATAAATCCTTAAAAATATGAAATAGATTTTGGCTCAGCATCATATCAGACTCATGCAATCCAATCCATATGACTTGTTTAATCGTTATCGATGAGAAGGGGGTGAACAAAAGGTTTTGGGATATGCGAGGGGTTTGTATTGAGTGAAAAATGATAAAATGGGGGGGTGACAAAACATGGTTACCGCTCAAAGACAACAACAATCAACTGTAATGCAAACCAAAGAAAATATCATTGTGATCCAACCAAGAAACTGCGACTTCAAACCACTTCATTACAGAATTCTTCTTAACTGTAATTAAATTTTAGAACAAGGAGTGAAAAATGAATATGGGAAGGTGATGGGGTTGTAATTAGCGAAAAGAGAAATAATGGTGGGGAAAGAGAGTGAGTATTGTTCATAAAATTAATTAAGTAATCCATAAAACCATCCTGTAAAAAGAAATAATGTCAACCAAATGACCACTGTGACCCCCAAAAAAAACAACCACTCTATAAAGTTCAAACAATTTTGTGCATCAACTTGCTCATTGTTCATAATCAAATATTTAACACAGTGTCATCAAACAAGATAGCATGCATTCCACAACAAACTGTATAATATCTCTACCTTTCTCATTTATCCATTTAACATTTTAAGAAATTCCCAAATGAATACACATTCAATTACATCCTCTTTGTTCAGCGCCAACTCATCAACCATTGCCAATAAATACAGACATAAAAATGTGCCTGATTTTGTCTTTTAATTCATTTAAGTTTTAAATCGCAATGAGGTTATACTGTCACAGCAACCATGCTTAGAAATGCATTAAACACACATAGTGGATATTCAACCAATGATCCATATTTAACTTTCAAATATACTGACTTTACACACAGATAACAATCACCACTTCAACCATGGTATGATGTGAAATACACAACCATTCGACAAAATGCAATTGTATTTCTATGACTGTACAGGTTAAAATTTGTTGACTCTAAACATTCAAAAAAATTTGCTATCCATCCAACAAAACGAGGAATCAATAGCATACGCGACTTCATAACACAATAATCAAATTGAAACCAAGCCATGTTTTAATACTCTGTGACTATCTCTGAGGGCGCAACCCAAAAAAATATTCATAGCATACACATTGGATAGCCATACCATAAACACCATGATTGCAATACTCACATGGAAATTTAACACTCGGTCATAATAACCAACAACCCAACCTAACATGTTGTAGGAACGCCACACATACCCACACATCGGCATGAAGCGAAGTTGTGACTTACCCAATTAAAAATAGTGTTGGTTTATCAATCCATTAAACACAAGGACAACGACTGTCTATTTAATCTATCCAATTAACCATGTTGAGCTTATCCCTTCAATTAAAATAACAATGCAGTAACTAGATACCAAAGCCAACACCACTGTCACATAATCAATGGGGCGAGCCAATAAGCAACTCTTTAAACAATACACCACAATCCATAACAACCGATAGTATACCCGACAGGCCATAACGGTCTTCTTTATCAACCCTTGGGCCTGAGGAGTCAAGGGTTTGCTCTATGGACCAACACAGAGAGACTTGAGTCGACTCCTCTTAATGGTGAAAACCTCTGAGACCAACAGTTCACACACAGGGAATACCACAGTTGACTTTGAGGACAGGGTGACAAAACTCATGACGGAGAAGCTATGAATAGATGAGCAAGGCTCCATTTTGGCCTTGTAACAATACTTAGCACACACACAGTATAACCCTCGTGGCTCTCCCATCCAACCAACTAACAATGCCGAGGTGGAACGTAGCCAAGAAAAATCAATATAACCCACTGTGTGACCATTTGTAGCATGAAAAACCCTATACCTAAGTGAACAATGCACGGTGACACAAGGCCCTTCCAACCCATTAACCCCATAAAATCCAAAGACTGGGTAAGGTGATAAAAATGCGTGAAGACATTCGACCATTCAAGACCAAACGAAACTCTCCGACAAAATGATGCAGGAGCATCACCCACATCAAGCGAGCCAGCGCGAATGCAAAAGACAGCTGGACAAGTGCCAACACAAATTTTGAAATTTCCTTGAAGTTGATGCGTGATCTTAAATGAAGTCATTAAGAAGAAGCGCACTTGTAAAATGTAAACGGACCTTGAGCCTTTAGCTCTCGTCCTTAGTAGGTAGAAGGCATTTAAAGTAGTTAATGCAGGTAGATAGAATTTAATTCTAGATTAGACAGTTTTAGAGCGCAAGAGGGAAACGGGATATAAACACCCTCATTGTGTATTGTAACATTATGAGAGAGCATAGAAGAGAAGATGCAGAGAGCTATGTAAGAACACCCATGTATAGATATTTGGATTAATAGAAGAGGTTGATTCAAATTCATGGTTTCGTGTTTGTTCTTTGTGTATTGATGNACACTCAGTCATAATAACCAACAACCCAACCTAACATGTTGTAGGAACGCCACACATACCCACACATCGGCATGAAGCGACGTTGTGACTTACCCAATTAAAAATAGTGTTGGTTTATCAATCCATTAAACACAAGGACAATGACTGTCTATTTGATCTATCCAATTAACCATGTTGATCTTATCCCTTCAATTAAAATAACAATGCAGTAACTAGATACCAAAGCCAACACCACTGTCACATAATCAACGGGGCGAGCCAGTAACCAACTCTTTAAACAATACACCACAATCCATAACAACCGATAGTATACCCGACAGGCCATAACGGTCTTCTTTATCAACCCTCGGGCCTGAGGAGTCAAGGGTTTTCTCTATGGACCAACACAGAGAGACTTGAGTCGACTCCTCTTAATGGTGAAAACCTCTGAGACCAATAGTGCACACACAGGGAATACCACAGTTGACTTTGAGGACAGGGTGACAAAACTCATGATGAAGAAGCTATGAATAGAGGAGCAAGGCTCCATTTTGGCCTTGTAACAATACTTAGCACACACAGAGTATAACCCTCATGGCTCTCCCATCCAACAAACTAACAATGCCGAGGTGGAACATAGCCAAGAAAAATCAATATAACCACTGTGTGACCATTTGTAGCATGAAAAACCCTATACCTAAGTGAACAATGCACAGTGACACAATTCCCTTCCAACCCATTAACCCCATAAAATCCAAAGACTGGGTAAGGTGATACGAATGCATGAAGACATTCGACCAGTCAAGACCAAACGAAACTCTCTGACTAAATGATGCAGGAGCATCACCCACATCAAGCGAGCCAGCGCGAATGCAAAAGACAGTTGGACAAGTGCCAGCACAAATTTTGAAATTTCCTTGAAGTTGATGCGTGATCTTAAATGAAGTCATTAAGAAGAAGCGCACTTGTAAAATGTAAACAGACCTTGAGCCTTTATCTCTCGTCCTTAGTAGGTAGAAGGCATTTAAAGTAGTTAATGCAGGTAGATAGAATTTAATTCTAGATTAGACAGTTTTAGAGCACAAGAGGGAAACGGGATATAAAAACCCTCATTGTGTATTGTAACATTATGAGAGAGCATAGAAGAGAAGATGCAGAGAGCTGTGTAAGAACACCCATGTATAGATATTTGGATTAATAGAAGAGGTTGATTCAAATTCATGGTTTCGTGTTTGTTCTTTGTGTATTGATGCTGAATGATATGCTCATGAATGTTTACTTCTTGTTATACATTTTATTTATATGTTGTGTATATGATTTCATGGTTTGAGTTTGAAGTCTGAGAGGAAGGAGGAATGAGTTTCAATTGTTTCTCTATCTGAACAAGAGTTCCTGCAATGAGTGCAGTTGAAGTGTCCGCAAGGAGTGCGTTGATAGAGGGTTCAGATAGGGTTGTTTTTCTTCTCATTCACGCAAAAGTGCAGTTGGACATAGGAGCCGTGCAAGGAGCATGTAGGCCGAGTGAAGTTTAAGGGTTGAGAACCTGAGAGAAAGAAGTTAAGGACTGCTGCTGCAGGTGTGCGCAGATTCAAAGGAATTCATCACTTGGAAGTGTCTGAAGGCTGCCGCAAGGAGTGCACGCAAGAGTCTTTTCTAAGACTCAGAGTTATAAGGAAGCTCAGGAGGGATAGGACCTTTGAGTCATTTCCAAAGGGTTGCACAGGAAGCTTGTGCCGTGGATTGTTTAGCAGGTGTTGCAAGTTTGCGCGCAAGTGGACAAGTTTTCATGGAGGAACACTTGGTCATTCATAGAGATCGCCAAGGAAGGACGAACAGTCAGAATTCTCCGAGGGGAATTCATGAATTTTCGTGAGCCGTCAGATCTCATAGAGGAGCAGGGGAGATACTACAAAGTATTCCCAAAAGGTTCAAAGATCAGGAGAGACAGGGTCGTAGATCTGAGCCGTAAGGGCTGTTGGATTTACACGTGAATACGTGCATCGGGGTTTAGTGGGGTGAAGTCCTATAGACGGTGCAACAGGAATCGCGAAATCACAAAACGCGATATCTCGACAGCCAAAAGGAACAGTGTGGGGCCACAGGAGTCGGTGAGTGGACAAGTGGCATGCAATTTTGGGTTTTCGTGGCAAGAAGTCCTGAAACAATTGCATCAGGATTCGCGATATTGCGAACTCTGAAACATCAATGGAGTGAAAGGACATTTGAAGGGTCAACCTCGCGCGTATGTCGAAGGTTCGGTATATCGGGATTCGGCAGTCGGAGAAGCAAGTTTCTCGACATCGCGAGTGCCGAAATCGCGATAGGAAAAATCCCGATAAGCAAAGAGAAAAGGTCAACGTTGAATTGTGTCAGGTTTTGGGGATTCGAGAGACCACCACTCGACTATTGGATTCGTGAAGTCGTCAAGTCCGATTTCCCGAGTGCAAAAAGGAGATCCCGTGAGAGTTTTGTTGTGGGTGAAGATTTCCCGATAGGGAAATAGAAGAATGTTTAGAGTTCTTCGGGCCGTGGAAAAGGAAAGATCTTGTGCTGACGTGGACCTTTCAAGCTGTGGGTTGGCGACGTTGGCATCATTTGGTATCAAAGCACAGAAAGGTTCTTTGCTTTCTGTAGCAGATAAGAAGAAAATTCACCATGCTGCCGAGGAGAAGAGATAGACAGTCACCCGATCCAGAGGATAGGGAAATGTCGTGAAGAAGAGGCAGGCAGATGACAGATCCAGCGATGGAGAGACAGATGCGTGATCTACGAGCTAGACTCGAAGACATGGAGACAACACAAAGGCATACAGTCAGTGCTGGGGATCTAAGTGATTCCGAGAGTGAAGTTGAGGCTGAACATGAAGAAGAAGTTGCAGTTGAAGATGCATCAAACGAGCGTTTGATCAGAGCTATTGCCAGGATGGGTGCAAGGGCGAAGATGGACATTCCAGTTTACGAGGGAAACTTGGATGTAGAGGAGCTTCTAGACTGGATTAGAGCTCTAGACACATACTTCGACTATGAAGATGTCGAAGAGGACAAGAAAGTCAAGCATGCTGTCACGAGATTGAAAGGACATGCAACATTGTGGTGGGATGAACTACAAGCTGATAGACGCTGCAAGGGCCAGCAAAAGATCAAAAGCTGGGATAGAATGATCGCAAAGCTGAAGGCAAAATTAATCCCCAAGGGTTATCAAATTACTCTGTTCAGGAGGATGCAGAACCCGAGACAGAAGCTGATGACAGTGAAAGAATACACTGAGGAATTCTATAAGCTGAACATCAGGGCAGGTCATCGGGAGAGCGGTGATGAAAAGGTTGCTAGATATCTGAATGGTCTGAGATATGACATTCAGGATGAGATGAGCATGGTAACCATCCAAACGGTGGAATATTCTTATCAAATGGCTCTGAAAGCGGAAGAGAAGTTGAGCCGAAAGCAGAGTCAAAGGGGTCGAGGCAGAAGTCAGCCCAGAGGCAAATCAGTTGCCCAGGATAAGTATCTGAAGCCCAAGGAAGACTGGAAGAAACCTCAGACTCGAACAGAGAGAGGTGGAAGTTCACAGCAAGGGCAATATGCTGAACAGAGAGGACAGCATACTGAGTAGAGAGGAGATTATGCTGACAACAATACTTTTCCTCGTACTAGAGGTAGGGGAAGAGGAAGAGGTGGAGTCATTACATGCTTCACATGTGGAAAGAATGGGCATAAGTCTTACGAGTATCCTGATAAGAAGAAAGAAATTGGAGAAGCTCACATCGCTGAAGCACAGAGGCGGGATGTTGAGGCAGAAGACACTGAAGGCGGAAGATCGCTAATGATGCGGAAAGCTTTGCTGATACCAGAGAAAGAGGTGGAGAGTTCAGTCCAAAGGACCAGACTTTTCCGGACTGCTTGTAAGACCAAGGATAGGGTATGCAAGGTCATTGTGGACAGTGGTAGCATGAATAATCTCGTTTCAACTGAGATGGTAGAGAAGCTGGAGCTGGAGACGATTGATCATCCAAGCCCATACAAAATTTCGTGGCTACAAAAAGGACATCAGGTAACTGTCACTAAACAATGTTTAGTTGAATTCAAGATAGGAGGATATAATGATAAGATATTATGTGATGTTATTCCTATGGATGTTTGTCATCTATTGCTGGGTAGACCATGGAAATATGACAGGAATGTGATTCATGACGAGATAATGAACACATACACCCTAGAGAAGAATGGGAGGACACACATGTTCCTTCCAATTAAGGATAAGGAGGTGAAGCCGGAAGTAAGCAACACTATACTTCTCATGAGTGGGAAGTAACTTCTTACAGAGGTGAAGAAGAAGGAAGATCCACAGTTCATAGTGGTCAGGAAACCGAAGATTGTTTTTACCAACACAAGAGTGGATGATTTACCAGAAGAGATTCAGGTACTGTTGGAAGAGTTCGTTGATATAGTAGTGGACGAATTACCTCGTTCATTGCCACCGATTAGAAGTGTGAGTCATCATATTGATATCATACTAGGAGCCATTTTTCCAAACAAAGCTGTGTACAGATTGACACCACAAGAGAATGAAGAGGTTAAGAGGCAAGTCCAGAAGTTGTTGGACAAAGGTTTGGTCATGGAAAGCTTGATTCCGTGTGTTGTTCCAACAGTACTCAGTTCGAAGAAAGATGGAGGCTGGAGGATGTGTACTGACTCGAGGGCGATTAATAAGATAACCATCAGGTACATATTTCCATTACCGAGGATGGATGATCTGATGGATTGCTTAATTGGAGCAAAATACTTTTCAAAGATTGATTTGAAAAGCGGTTATCACCAGATTCGCATGAGAGAAGGTGATGAATGGAAGACAGCATTCAAAACAAATGAAGGTTTGTATGAATGGCTTGTTATGCCGTTTGGCTTAACAAATGCGCCAAGTACCTTCATGAGGTTGATGAACAAAGCCCTGAGGGAGTTCATCGAGAAATTTGTCATTGTGTATCTAGATGACATACTGATTTTCAGTAAATCGGTGGCTGAACACTTGAAACATTTGGCTACAGTGATGCAGAAACTATAGTAGGAGAAGTTGTTGATAAATATGAAGAAGTCCTCATTCATGAAGACAGATCTCATTTACTTGGGATTTGTTATTTCTGTAAATGAGTTGAGGATGGATCCAGATAAGGTGGAAGTAATCAAGAATTGGCCATCACTGAAAAATATCTTTGAGGTGAGAAGTTTCCATGGATTGGCTAGTTTCTACCAAAAGTTGATTAGTAATTTCAGTGGAATTAGCGCAGCAATGATGGATACAGTGAAGAAAATACATAAATCTTTTCACTGGACTGAAGAGGCTGAGAAAATTTTTAATCTGTTGAAGAGGAAGATTACGGAACAACTGGTTTTGGTGTTGCTGGATTTCCGAAAGACATTTCAAGTGAAATGCGATGCCAGTGGATTTGCAATCGAGGTAGTCTTGAGTCAAGAAGATAGGCCGATAGCATACTTCAGTGAGAAGCTGAATAAGACGAAAGTGAAATAATCCACATACGATAAGGAGTTTTATGCTATCATACAGGCATTAAAGAAATGGAGGCATTACTTGATCCCGAAAGAGTTTGTATTGTATAGTGACAATCATGCACTGCAGTTTGTGACTCAACAAGAAAATTTGAATCAGAGGCATGTCAAATGGGTTGAATATATGCAAAATTTCACATTTGTGATTAAACATATTTCTGGTACTGCTAACAAAGTTGTTGATGCTTTGAGCAGGAAGTGTTTGTTGTTGCAGGAGTTCATAGTCAAAACGTTGGGTTTTGATGATCTCAGGGACATGTACACAGATGATCAGGATTTTAAAGAAGCGTATGAAGCAACAGAGAATCCAGTTCTCAGAGATAGAAGCCAATGGGCTGAATACATGATCTAGGAAGGATTATTGTTTAAAGGTAATCAACTGTGTATTCCGAAATGCTCCATGAGGGAGAATCTGCTAAAGGAGAAACACAGTGGTGGATTAGCAGGGCACTTTGGTCACGACAAGACATTCGCGAAGCTGAATGAGTCGTATTTTTGGCCAGGAATGCGAGCAGATGTCAAGAGATTCGTAGACAAATGCAGAATTTGCCAGCATTCTAAGGGAAGGAGACAGAATGTAGGATTTTATCAACCATTGCCCATACCAAAAAGGTCGTGGAATGAAATTAGCATGGATTTCATATTGGGGTTTCCAAGAACACAAAGAGGTTTTGATTCAATATTTGTGGTGGTGGATAGATTTTCCAAGATGGCACACTTCATTCCGTGTCAGAAAACCAGTGACGCAACTCACATTACGAACCTGTTTTTCAAAGAGGTCATTCGACTTCATGGTTTTCCAAGGAGTATAGTTTCGGATCGAGACACGAAGTTCATAGGGAATTTTTGGAGGACCTTATGGAAGAAGCTAGGAACTAAATTGTTGTTTAGTTCAGTGTACCATCCTCAGATGGATGGACAGACAGAAGTCGTGAACAGAAGTCTGGGAGACTTGCTGAGAAGCTTGGTGACAGAGCACCACAGCCAGTGGGACCACATATTACCACAGGCAGAGTTTGCTTATAATGAATCAGTTAACAGGAGCACAGGGCAAAGTCCATTTCAAGTTGTCTATGGCATGCAACCGAGAGGAGTTTCTAAATTAAAGGATTCAGAACAAACTGCGACTAGGAGCGCTAGTGTAGAAGATTTCGCGGAAGTGATGAAAGAACTTCACAGCAAGGTGAAGGAGCGATTGTAGAGTTCAAGTCAGGAGTATAAGCGTAGAGCAGATCAACACAGAAGACAACTTCAATTTGAGGTTGGTGACTTGATTCTGGCACATTTGAGGAAGGAAAGGTTCTCGAGAGGAACATATAATAAATTGAAGATGAAGAAAATCGGGCCATGTAGGGTCTTGAGAAAATTTGGGACAAATGCTTACGAAATTGAATTCCCCGATGGGATCGGAATTTCTCCGATATTCAATGTCTCATATTTGTACCCATATAAAGCTGAGGAAGTAGGAACAAATGATGAGCAGCCAGTGATTCAGTGGCGAAACCAAATGCTAGTTGCAGAGAAACCACAGATGGAGCACATACTGGACAAACGAATTGGTAAGAAGACCAAAAGGAAAGAATACTTTGAGTATCTGGTCAAGTGGAAAGGCCATCCAGTTGAATATGCCAGCTGGAAAAGTGAAGCAGAGATCCAGAAGCATGGACAGAATGTGTGTGATCTCATGGACAGGAGCCCATGAAAATTTTCAAGCGAGGGAGTATGATGCAGGAGCATCACCCACATCAAGCGAGCCAGCACGAATGCAAAAGACAGCTGGACAAGTGCCAGCACAAATTTTGAAATTTCCCTGAAGTTGATGCGCGATATTAAATGAAGTCATTAAGAAGAAGCGCACTTGTAAAATGTAAATGGACCTTGAGCCTTTATCTCTCATCCTTAGTAGGTAGAAGGCATTTAAAGTAGTTAATGCGGGTAGATAGAATTTAATTCTAGATTAGACAGTTTTAGAGCGCAAGAGGGAAATGGGATATAGACACCCTCATTGTGTATTGTAACATTATGAGAGAGCATAGAAGAGAATATGCAGAGAGCTATGTAAGAACACCCATGTACAGATATTTGGATTAATAGAAGAGGTTGATTCAAATTCATGGTTTCGTGTTTGTTCTCTGTGTATTGATGTTGAATGATATGCTCATGAATGTTTGCTTCCTGTTATACATTTGCTTTATATGTTGTGTATATGATTTCATGGTTTGAGTTTGAAGTCTGAGAGGAAGGAGGAATGAGTTTCAATTGTTTCTCTATCTGAACAAGAGTTCCTGCAAGGAGTGGAGTTGAATTGTCCGCAAGGAGTGCGTTGACAGAGGGTTCAGATAGGGTTTCTTTTGTTCTCATTCATGCAAAAGTGCAGTTGGACACAGGAGTCGTGCAAGGAGCATGTAGGCCAAGTGAAGTTTCAGGGTTGAGAACCTGAGAGAAAGAAGTTAAGGACTGTTGTTGCAGGTGTGCGCAGAGTCAAAGGAATTCAGCACTTGGAAGTGTCTGAAGGATGCCGCAAGGAGTGCGCGCAAGAGTCTTTTCTAAGACTCGGAGTTATAAGGAAGCTCAGGAGGGATAGGACCTTCGAGTCATTTGCAAAGGGTTGCATAGGAAGTTTGTGCCGTGCAATGTTTAGCAGGCGTTGCAAGTTTGTGCACAGGTGGACAAGTTTTCACGGAGGAACACTTGGTCATTCACAGAGATCACCAAGGAAGGATAGACAGTTGGAATTCTTCGAGGGGAATTCATGAATTTCCGTGAACCATCAGATCTCACAGAGGAGCAAGGGAGATACGGTGAAGTATTCCCAAAAGGTTCAAAGCTCAGGAGAGACAGGGCCGTAGATCCGAGTCGTAAGGGTCGTCGGATTTACACGTGAATACGTGCATCGGGGTTTCATGGGGTGAAGTCCCGTAGACGGTGCAACAGGAATCGTGAAATCATGAAATGCGATATCCCGACAGCCAAAAGGAATAGTGTGGGGCTACAGGAGTCGGTGAGTGGACAGGTGGCAAGAAGTCTCGAAACAATTGCATCAGGATTCGCGATATTGCAAACTCCGAAACGTCGATGGAGCGAAAGGACAGTTGAAGGGTCAACCTCGCGCGTGTGTCGGATGTTCGGCATATCGGGATTCGGTAGTTGGAGAAGCAAGTTGCTCGACATCGCGAGTGCCAAAATCGTGATAGGAAAAATCCTGATAAGCAAAGAGAAAAGGTCAACGTTGACTTGTGTCGGGTTTTGGGGATTCGAGAGACCACCGCTCGACTATTGGATTTGCGTAGTCACGAAGTCCGATCTCCCGAGTGCAAAAAGGAGATCCCGTGAGAGTTTTTTTGTGGGTGAAGATTTCCCGATAGGGAAATAGAAGAATGTTTAGAGTTATTCGAGTCATGGAAAAGGAAAGATCCTGTGCTGACGTGGACCTTTCAACCTGTGGGTTGGGGATGTTGGCATCACTAAAACTAGCAAGGATGACAGGGAACCTTTATGGCTGCTAACACTTAGGACGACCAATAACACTGAGACTTCAAACATTATTTTAGAGAAAGCCATCAACGATTCATTCCAAAAAAAATCACAATTTCACACAATTTCCATACTTAAGGAAAAAACAAACCAATACATCTGAACCAATATCTATTTC
The DNA here is from genome assembly GCA_032191745.1 of Picea mariana. Lineage (NCBI taxonomy): Eukaryota > Viridiplantae > Streptophyta > Pinopsida > Pinales > Pinaceae > Picea > Picea mariana. The sequence goes on along the minus strand of JASDQU010438897.1, from coordinate 53,264 downwards.
ATAACTAGAGAAGACTCGTGGATGTCAAAAAAAACATACCTGTAATAAAAAACACCTTAAAACACGAATTGGTCGAGCGGTTATCCCTATGTTTGAAAGTCGGAGACTAACCACAACAAAACTCAATTGAACAATAGCCCGACTAGGGTGGTGGTCAGTGGAAGGAGTAGGAGTGACATGCAATAAATGCACGTCACCTCCATACTCAAACTCATTCAATTCCCTAGTACGCATCAGCTACTAATCCATTAATTCATCCAATTGAACCATGCATTGAAACCAACATCCCTTAATTTCCAAGAGCGCCACCTACATCACATATTACCATTTCCAAATATACAGTAATGCATGTCAACTATGTTTCTATGTAACTCAATAAAT